>BGZK01003749.1:0-20133 GCA_005406025.1 Eumeta japonica
TTACATTTAGTTGGAAAGATGCGATGGTACCTGTGTTGTTCTATTATTTTACTGTAAAAGAAGTAGTAAATATAGTATAAACCTCAGTCTAACAAATTTGTAGCAATATTTTCTTTTATTCTTAGAGTCTTTTCTTATTGTTTTTTGCATATATCATATATTGATTTTTAAATATTTTTTTAGAATTATAATAACACCCGTTATCATAAAATTAAAAACATTTACCTACAATCACATTGAAATTAATATCAAAGGATTCCCCTCGTCCATGGGCATTCAGCACATTTCAGTTCATTTTTTTTTTTATATTTGTGACTGCAGATACTTTAATATTACTGTTACAAATCACCTCAGTAACAAGCTAGTAGTGTGGTGTTGTTTGGTCATTATTATAATGTATTATTATAATTAATATAAAGTTAATTAACCTACCGTAATTATAATGATAAACGTTTTATTACAATGAAAGCGCACGTCTAAACGCACGCTCCACCAAAGCGACTCAGAGTAAATCATTGACGTCACGTGTCTAATGCGTTAGGCGTAAAGTGCGCCATGTCCCTCATGGCGCCACGTCATAGCGAGGTATCGCGCTATATTTATATATAATATAGCCTGATATCCATGTTAATTATTAAATTCCTATGTCAGTAGCAAACCAACTAATATGCCGTGCCTTTAATATAAATTACTCTTTACGCGTAATAAATTTCTTTTTCCTTCGTCCTTCTTCAAGGGGCGACGTATCGGCAATTATTTTTAGAAAATCTATGTGTACAGATTTTCTATGTATATCAGAGTTTCTAATTCTCGGTTAAGGTTGTTACTGTCTTTACAAAATCTACTGATCTATATTTCGTTATTCAATCAACTAATACCAAGAGCTGTTAAAGTACAATACACATTTTATATAATTTAACATTTTATTGGAAGAAAATATATTTTTTCAATTTTTTCCTCATTAAAGATTTAGTAAAAGAAGGGATAAAGGTTGATAGGTATTATCCGCCGATGTAGGCGTGCAAATCTGTTTTGCTCGTAATAAGAATATTTTGTAAAGGAGATTGCAGCTCACCTCGGATTAACTTTCGATATGAAAATAGCGTAATCGGGATTGTCGTCGTATATTAACAATGTTGTTTGTTGTTTGACGCAATAAAGGCAAAATAAATATGTCTGCAGATCGTTTGATTGCCTGCGCAAACAATCTCCTTATGCAAACACCCCGTTTGTGATAAGGGTGATTCCTGCAAACTTGTAATAATATTTTACATTATATTATCATTATAGGTATTACAAAAACTAAAGCCAATCTACTAATGTCGAATATGCTTACTTTATATTAATTGTAATAATTATTTTATTTCAGTTACATACAACATTGTTCATAAATATGTTTTAGACACGTGTTGTGTCCTATTATAATGTCGCCATATCCAAAAGCTATCAAAAACAGATTATAAAAAAAAACGCCTGCCAATATCAGTGTGTACACACACAGAGTAACATTTACGAAGAACATTTTCATTTCTTTACAACTAAAGCTGAAAGTTATAAAAACTTAAAGGTAATTAATAAATTATTTTACCACAAAAATATTTACAATCATTACTTTTATTATCATAAATTATTATTATATCACTTCCTTTGCATTCGGAGAATTTTGGTTTTTTACTAATAAATAAAACATAAAATGTGTCCATTGTATGCAATGAGACATATGAAGCGTAACCGAAATCTATTTACAGTGAGTGCAACTAATTTTCTTTTATACAGTGACCGAGGATCCAAAAAGATAAATCAATTCGATTGTATAATTGATACACCCGAGGCGAAGGCAGAGCACGAGCTGTATAAATACGCGGTCGAAATTCGGTTACATAATAGGCTTTAATCGGTCGCGTTGCGGCGCCTTCGTGCCCGAAAAGCGAAACGTTTCACGGTGAATATCAACATTCCCATGCATGTGCGCCTGAACGTGATGTGCCGCCGGTAATTATAAGAGGATCGCGGGCATAAATACTCCGGATTACGGTCGCGTGTTTTTTGATATGGTGTCGTTACATTTATTTACGCCGCCGGGCGTAGCGTCGAAAAATAATACGAAATGATCGAGACCGCTGCCGGTTAGATAGTAGGTGTATACACGAATGCATCCTAATGTATATATAAGATAATAAACTTGCATACGTATAATCGCTTCTTTATGTATAGGTATAATATTATACAATATCGTGTAGTATATAGTGCAGTGCAGTAACAGGACACGACGAGATTCATGAATCGTACTGTGGAAATCTGGGAAAAGAGTAAACTGACTGACTCAATCAACGCACAGCCCAAGCCACTGGGTTTAGAGACGGGAATTTTTTACAGAGGTTTTTGTTCTAGCATGAGCATTCACTGAGAGAGAAATTTTGTCCTTAAAGGAGTGAGAAAAGTGTATAAGCTACAGATGACAAATTCACTGATTCAGTGCCTTACGGAAATAGAAAAATAATTACATCCATTATTTTTTACAAAATTAACCCTGAAAGAGGTAAAATAAGGTGTAAAAATTTTGTATGGGAACATCAAAACCCTAAAGCAATTTGTATTTTAGCTAGTTATTACAAATGAATAACAATGAAGCATCGGTTTATATAAGTACATGAGGTGATGAAATGCTGCATAAAAATCGAAACCGAGGAAGCTATTGATGTAAAAATTTGAAAATCAAAACCACAGACGTTGTTGCTATCGACATTTTTTTTAGTCAACTAGCTACCATATAAATATGTGGGGCCTGACTGTACATACAAGTTTTTTGTCAAATTTTGTAATAAATGGTCGTTTTACGCCTCATTCACCCAACTTCTATCGTTTTTGGTATACCTTGTCAGTTTGCATTGCTGTACGTCTTTTTATAATTTAAGAACAGTTTAATGAATTTTGGTAAAATTTAGGATACACTAAGAACATGAGGTTGGAAAAATTATAGACTTATATATCAAGAGTCTGTTTGTTTCACCTGGTCGGGTTAATCTCCGAAAAGATTAATAGATTGTGATCAAATTTTGCTTTTTCTTCGATAGATTGTCTTCTATTAGTATGTAATTTGGTTGCTTTCTTTGTCTGTACAAACTATTTAACCACTTACTATGAAACTGGTGATATGTAGTACGCAGGAACGGAAAATTGTATAAAAAAAAAACTAAAAATGTATCTGGCGTTCTTTGTGTATTTGTACTATTAAACCGATCTAATGAACTGGTTCTAAAGTTCCTTCACCACACTGAGCTAAATTATTTTGCAAAAATTAAAATATGATTTTGTAATTGCCGTTATTACTAAGTTTATGTTTTAAAAACAAAATTTTAACAGGAAATATCCACTGCATTTAATTATTACACCAGTTGTGTAATATCGAAATGTAATAATAATAAAATCGTTTTAGTAATTGCAGGAATTAGTAAAACAAATTAATATTTACAATGTAAAAGTATAAAGTACAAAGTTATCTAAAAATTAGTATTCATATTTGTAATATCAAGAAAAGATATTTAATTCCGAGTGATTACCGCTTGTTTAATTCCTACAAATTGTAGTCATTAATATTTAACGATTTTTATATCTATAAAAACTCATGTAAAAAAAACAAAAATGTCTTTGTAATACCAGCAAAAGGGATTACTAATTCCTAGTTCTATTGCCTTTACTAATTGGTTAGTGAGCCGGTTAGTAATGATTATTGAGTTTTGTAATTTCAAAAGGTGCATACGTATAAATTTGTAGTTTATTTTTAATTTATACTAAATTATTATTATTCATATTTCTTAAATATCGAATATTATCGTAGCATAAACTCAGTTCATTTCTGACAGGAATGATCAAAAGGTGTGTAATTGTGCGTATTAATGCCCTAAACTGGTTTATTTTTTGTGTCTGTTATACCCTTAAATACCTAGACATGATCGCAGAAGTGATCGCCCCGTCTGCGGCCTTCGCGCCCACTTTTCTCGTAGTACTAATATTCCTGTTCTTGTGTTTACAAGTACTGAGATACTGTATTTATTTTTGTTAGGTTAGTATTGTTATTGTAAAAAATGTTTCCTAAATAAATGTTTATTGATTAAATACAGGACAGATTAAATTTTTATAAATCGTATTGTTTGATGCTGTAATAGTATTTTCTGTTGATTAAAGTGAAAGTAAATAAATCAGTAAAACCTTAGTACTTTATATTATTGAATACTTATTTGAGTTTCACTATTATGAAAACAGTTCATTATTTTCAGTTGCAGCAAGAGTATTGTGATTAATATTAAAATATATATTACATTTTGTAATGTCTACTACTTCATTATTAGTATTCAATATTACGTTTCGCAATTTTATATGTGTAGTTGTACCTAATGCTTTATACCAAGCTGTCTTTACGGTTTTAATGTAATGATTTGTTTTTATTAGTTTTTACTTACAGCTGCAACAAAAGTGTAGTGTTACTATAATAATTCCATTTTCTTATAGTTCCTATTTATAATATAGCTTTTAATGCTAATGATTACTTAAAACGAAATATAAAGGTTGGAATCAAGTATTGCAACTACATTTGAAAAATTGTAAATATTCATTACTAGTAATTAGATAGTTGGCATTACAATATTTAATATTAGCAACACCACAACAGAAATTACAAAACATCATATTAATTGTCACAAATGCATAATAGAAATTAAAAACGCAGTACTCAATCGTACTAACTATATACTTGGAATTACAAAGGTTTTGTAATAGCAAGATTCTTGACGTTATCGTTTTGGCAATTACAAAACTCACTACTAAAATTAGTCAAAGAAATTGCTAAACCGGACTTGTGGTTTTACAAAACTATTGTTGTCGTGGAAATTATTCGTATTTTAATAATTATTAATGTAATTCAATATTTCTCTCTCAGTGCAATAAGAAGCTACTTGACGAAAATTAACTCTTAAATTTCCTCTTGACTTTATCGTTATATTTGTGCTACTACAGATTTTAAAAATTCTTTCACTCATAGAAAGAAACATTACCCCCTTGTAATAAAGCCTAAATATTATTCTCATACAAGAATTCGTTCTAGCTTCCTCCAAATCAAAACTGTGATCACTAACGGAATCGAAATTTTAATCAGGAGGGAAAGCAACATTGATAGTCGAGAACGGGATCGAAATCAGAAAGAAACCGAGGTCAAAATTGAGTGGGCAACCAAAATTAGAATGAAAGGCATGGCCGGAATCGGAATGATCGAGGTCGAAATTAAAAGCGGCACCGAAATCGATATCGAAACTGGAAACGTAAACCGGATCTTAATTGAGAGCGTGATCGGTTGTTATATAAAACTGATGAATTAATTATATATGTCCATGCGAGGTGGAGCCGCAGGTAAAAGCTAATATAGAATAGATTCCACTTCAATTCTCGATCCCTAAGGATAAAAGACTATATCGTAATCCGTTAAAAAATAATATTGCAACAGCTATCATCTGCGATTAAATAATATATAATTTAGGGATTAAACGTAAAATTCCAGGCAATTCTTGCCCGAATATAGAAATTAGAATTTTTCTCTTCCCCACGTTAATCGTCCTTATCATGTCATTTGTAACAGTAAAACCCATCATGTATGATTGTTAATACCCGCATTCGTGTGTTTCCCGAAATACAAAGATGCAGACAGAGGCCGCTCCGTGATCTATTTCGTATTTGAACAAGTTAATGTTGAATCGAAATACTGTGATTGAGATCCATGCCTTTCGATAATACGGATACAGGCGTCGAACACAAACGCCAGTAGTCCTCTTAAGAAATAGCATTTCACAATTATGTACAATTACGAAAAGCTAATATAATTAGCACTAATTAAATTCAAATAAGTGTCGCGAAACATTCGTTAGGCAATTAAACAATTACGTTTCTTCTTCTGTCATTAATATAATTGGCCCTCGGACAAACGGCATCTGATATGATTAAGCGCAGTCGAAACGAACTGCGAGCAAAAGGTGTTCATTAACACGGCGCGTTTGTAGCGAAACTCAATTTTCAAATAAAAGCTTTAAAAGGTGAGCGAGCGCCGGCGGGCGACGCTGGGAGAGGACGGCGCGTGACGCGGGCGATGTGATGTGTGACCGAATATTTTAAATTCTTAACACATTTTCCTGATTCCTGACAAAATAACATGTAACCGTACCAAATTTAACAATACTCCTGATTCTTAGCGTTATCTGTGAAAATGAGATGGGTCCATTGATTCGAAATAACTTCTGTTTCTCGCTGTACGTTTGTCGGTTGCAACTGTATATTATTTTTTTGACGTGACAACGTCTTAAATTAGGTTGCGGCTGGGAGTCACTTTGAAAAAGTGTAACGCTCGGTAACGTAACGATGAGTCACCGAACGAGAGAGAGGCCCGCCGAATGCCTTGCGTCTCTCTCCCACTCAACTATGATCGGTCTGCCGCGCGCGCAGCACTAGAGAATTAGTGCATAGCTTGCAAATGTATTGCAAGTTATTGTATGTATATTTGTATATAAATACGTATGTATGTAAAGGTAAAAATAAAATTTTGTTAATATGAAATTCAGTGCGAGATTCTTTGTATAAATTAATGTTTTAAATATAATTCTTTGTATAAATAAATGTTTTAAATTGTTACTATTATTTCATCCTTCTTCCTACTATACGAATGAATATTCACATTAAAATGATTTTACCATTCAAAGTCGTTGTCACGTAAAACTTTCGCCCGTATACCGACTTTACAGGCAACCAAATTTTTTTTTTGGGCGTTTATACTGTAATATGGACGGTTGTGACTGTAAAGTTTATTTAACAAGAGCTTTTACACTTTTGAAATAATTGAAAGACGTCGTTTGGAAATTTGAACTTTGTCGAAGGAAATCAAACGGATCATCGAGTAATTTTGAAAGATTTTTAGATATCTGATAAGCGATAGAATTTCAAAACATTTAGCATTGGATTGCTCATTCCTATCTTTTAAGATACATAACAATAACAAATGAATTTTCATAAAGATATTGCCAGATTTGGAGTGCATGGTACTGGGATGCCGGAAAATATTTTAGATAATTTTATTTCTTATTTTTGACGTGACAACGTCTTAAATTAGGTTGCGGCTGGGAGTCACTTATGAAAAAGTGTAACGCTCGGTAACGTTACGATGAGTCACCGAACGAGAGAGAGGCTCAGATAGGAACAAGTTAAGTTGTAGTAAACGCTGTTTCATTGTACGCAAATGTATTGCAAGTTATTGTATGTATATTTGTATATAAATACGTATGTATGTGTAAAGGTAAAAATAAAATTTTGTTAATATGAAATTCAGTGCGAGATTCTTTGTATAAATTAATGTTTTAAATATAATTCTTTGTATAAATAAATGTTTTAAATTGTTACTATTATTTCATCCTTCTTCCTACTATACGAATGAATATTCACATTAAAATGATTTTACCACTCAAAGTCGTTGTCACGTAAAACTTTCGCCCGTATACCGACTTTACAGGTAACCAATTTTTTTATATATTTATGATTATACAAAGTGAGCAGCTTTACTACCACTAGCAAGTGGCACTATTCAACAAGCAGGTTGTTTCAAAAGCAACATTCACAACGTATAGCTCTTCAAGAACTATACGTTGTGAATATTGATGGCCTTTTATACTTTCACACACAAATATACGCACGCATGCACGCACGCCCACACGCAAAGACACATATATACGCACGCATGAATGCACGCATACACGCACATACGTACACACACACAAACACAGAGACACAAACGTTTAATGGATATACGGGTTCAAAATTGATGCATCAAATTTAATTAAAATAATGATAACCCTGAACGTACGGATGGAACGGAAAATGCATGCATGGATAAATCGCATCCAGCCATTGAATCATGTTACTGCTCCTTCAGCTCCCTGTTAGCGCCGGAAAGAGCTTGAATTTAATTATAATTCAGTTAGTCATGACGCCCCGGAATTTCCAGTCGACTGAAGCATTCGGGTAGGGTTGGTACCGTGCACGCGGTCTCGTTTAATTTACTTGTAATAAAACGATTTGTTCAACTCTACAAATTTGGTGTATACTGTTAGAGTTTTTATTGTCCTTTTCGCGCTGCTCCTGTGACAGGCCCGCGCGCCCCGAGCGAACGCGCACACTCGCCATTGAACGTGCAATTGTTCGGTCGCGCACGACTTACAAATCGGCTTGCACTTGATTCAATCGCTATTGTCACAAAACCGTAACGTTTTTCGCTTTGTGTTCGCATATATATAATTCTCATTTATCTTCCTTACAAAGTTTTTTGTATGCGATTTCAATACACATACGTATAATAAAAAAAAAATATATTCAGTAACTCTATATATACACACACATCGGCATTTATTGACAACTGTTTTGATATAACGGTGTTGTACTTGTGTGCGAACAATGCGATCAATTTGAGGTAGACGTACTATAAAATAAATGATAATGAAATCAATACAGTCCTTGCAATTCTATTACCAAGTTGGTAACATGTATACAGCCCAAGGGAGGACATATTCATTTTACTTTTTCATAGCTTATAATTGATGTTTACCAGAATGTAAACGTATTAAGAAAATGACAAAGAAGTTACCTATGCACATTGTTCTGCATATTTTAACTAATTTTCATATGTAACAAAAAAAAATTAAAGTTGAATGTATTGCCAATATTTTTGTCTAAAGTTTACAAACGAATCTCAATCTGTGTACTTAGAAGACCCTAATTGTAAATTGACGATATTACGAAAGCAAATAAACTGTCGGCAAATTCTCCAGCCAACTCAAATTAAAACTCGAAATGAAAATACTAGCAAAGAAATTAAAAACAATAGAAGACGACTTGGTCAAAAAAATTTCTATCGTTGCTAAGAACGCGTTCATCGAAGCATGTGACCGAACACTGTTTTATTTACAAAATTAAAACTTACATAATTCATTTAACGTTTTAATATGTATTTTTGGATGTTATTGTCGTTTTATTCCACTGTATTCGCTTGTGAATTTTAAACTTGTTCAAATTTCCATGAGGCGATGGCGACAACCTTAGTGCGCATTGCAAATATAGAACCAGTTTAACGTATAAACAACCAATGCTTCTCAAACCTACAACGCGGGACGGCTTTATGTCGCTTCTGTTCAATAAGACTAATATATATTATATTCTGTGTCCGTGAGGAGGTGGATTCAAGCTTTGTTTACAATTTTGTTTATTTGTATTCTCTAAAATATATATCGCTCCTTAATTAATCAAGAGAATTGGAACCAATGACGATTTCCATTATTATAATAATTTTTCGATAAAAAATATACGTAGATCATACACAAAATTTGTGGAACTGGAACTGAAAAAGGGATAATAAAAAATAAAATTGACATACGTGCGGTTCAGTAGTATTGGTCTCTCTGTTTGAAGATTTGCCAACGAAAGTTAAAAAAAGTTGAAATATCGGTAAAAAAAATGGTAGCTTTCTCTTTCGGTAAATAAGAACATAACACTATAGTATCGCTTTAAAACCAACGTCCTGCCACTATACAGTTACTGTAAAGTGCTTATAGTTCCGGAAATCCATTATGAATGAATCGATAAATGGTTTTTCTCTATCTATAAATTTATTTTTTTCATATTATATTGTTTAATAAAGTACGTCATCAATTAATATAATGTAAAAGTAAACTAACCATGAAATTTGCATACTGGTTGCTGTGTCCGGTTTAACTAACCCCTCTTGTAAGTCACACCCTCCCAGAATCGTTTTATTTTAGATGGAGGGGTTGGAATCTCTGGCCCTCCACGCTGGTCGAGTTTGTATTGGGGGTGTTAACGATTGTAGGCAAAATTTCTTACACTTTTAACATGACAACTGTTTCTGGTTGAAATATTAAACTTAGATACATGAAGTCGTGGTCTCTTTTTGTAAAAAGTTAATATTTTTGCTGTATATTTTATATTTTCAATTTAAAGCGTTTAGCCAGCGCACGACGACAAATCAACCAAACGTCTAGTTTTTTCCAAATCCAGTTATTGTTATTGTGATTATGTGCTGCAATCGTATCTTTGTAAGAATTAAAAATAAATTGTAGCGTAAAAGAATAATGTAGCTTCTCGTTAATGATAAAATTTTCGGAATCATGACAGCAGTTCCAAAATTATTCGCTACATGCAAATTTACAAATGCATAAACTTTATAATATTAATACAGACAATGATAAACAAATACTTCTTTTGTTTTAAAACAAACGACGTCAGATCAAATGACAACTATATAACCTATTAATCATGGAGAACCACAACGAAATCATCATTCATGCACATGCCAATGTTCACGTACACATACACACACGCGTACAAACGTACGCAACTACAAACAGACAGGCGATAGTCAATTAATTGCACAATCACATATTTTGACTGTACACTTATTGACGTGACAACGTCTTATAAATTGGTTTGCCGGGTGACACTTCAAGAAACTGCGTTACGCTCCGCTCACGTTATGCGCTCACAATGAGAGCGAGTGAGAGGCACGCGTCCCTTCCACTCGGGCATGGTTAGCCCGCCTAAGAGCGAGAGAGACAGACATAAAAGTGAAAGGCACGCGTCCCTTCCACTCAGATAGGAACAAGTTAAGTTGTAGTAAACGCTGTTTCATTGTACGCAAATGTATTGCAAGTTATTGTATGTATATTTGTATATAAATACGTATGTATGTGTAAAGGTAAAATAAAATTTTGTTAATATGAAATTCAGTGCGAGATTCTTTGTATAAATTAATGTTTTAAATATAATTCTTTGTATAAATAAATGTTTTAAATTGTTACTATTATTTCATCCTTCTTCCTACTATACGAATGAATATTCACATTAAAATGATTTTACCACTCAAAGTCGTTGTCACGTAAAACTTTCGCCCGTATACCGACTTTACAGGCAACCAATTTTTAATCAAGATTGGCTAACCAAATTTTTGAGTCATAAAATAACATACAGAGAGACATATACATAGTAGCTTATAATTTGCTCAGTCCCCTGTTCTTGTTGTATACCAATTTCCATCACAAACGCTCACACTGTTTTTTTTTTTAATACAAAAGGGCATACAGAAAGACATAAATTTAAAAAACCGGACAAGTGCGAGTCGGACTCAATGTACAATGTTTTAAAAATAGTTTAGTAAAAAAAATGGTTTCTTGTATGATGATACCCTTTAATTTTTAACTTTATTTTATTTTTTTGTTATAGTGTATTTGTTGTTATAGTGGCCACAATAATACTTAATCGATGAAAATTTCAAGTGTATAGCTATTACAGTTCAAGAGATAGAGTCGCGTGACCGACAGACGTACAGATAGCGGAGTCTTAGTAATATGGTCCCGTTGGTTTCCTGTGTGTACGGAACCCTAAAAATGATAGAATTGGGAAGTAAGTAAAAATATATCACAAAATTTCACAAAAAAATTGAATGTACAAACAGACGCTATAGATTTATACAGTACTATAGGAGATACATATACACCAATATATATATATATATATATATATGATGTAAATATATATATGGGGGTGATGAATAAATGGTATTATGATAACTAATAACTCTCGTGTTTATTCAAACATAACATCAAGACGCAAAAGTAATACCGTAAATATTATTTAATTTATCTCAAAAGGAAGAAGAAAGTGTCTCAAAATTCAAATTATTTACTAGGTATACACAGCTTGAATCGAATTACGTCGCTTCGCACTGTTTGATTTGTCAATTGATCATACTTTGGTACTATTATCATATAAATTACAAATTAATATTTAATTTGGCCCTTATACTAATAGTAGAAAGGCTAATAGACATGCGGGATTATAAACTTGAATGTTTGATTCGTTTTCATGGCCAAATTGGTGTACGGATTGCAATAAAATTTTATATAGATATTGATTACATTCGTTAATTGGATGGAATTGAGAGAGATACCGAAATAGGGGAACAAAAAATAAATTCCTTCGTTTTATTTTAGATTTTAATTTAGAACATTGATTATTGCTAAAACAATTCTCAAGAGAGGGCCGGCATAAGAATTGGGATAGGGGACGAAATCGAGAGTAAGACCGGAATTGCAACCGAGGGCGTAATCGGGAGAAGAGAGTGAAATTTTGGAAATGTTGACAATTAATGAGAACAAATACAATACTTTGATTTGAAGTTAAAATCGTTCTTTATTATCGTTGCATTTCCGCGTAGAGAAGCGGCGCTAAAGGCATAAATTTAATTTTAACCAAGTAATGAATTGACACATGAATACGATTTAAAACAATTTTAGTACAACTTTCTTAAAGGTCAGGCCTGATCTCAATTTCAATTCCAAGACCACAAATTATAGTTAATGAGAAAGTTCAATAAAATAAAGTCGGTATACGGGCGAAAGTTTTACGTGACAACGACTTTGAATGGTAAAATCATTTTAATGTGAATATTCATTCGTATAGTAGGAAGAAGGATGAAATAATAGTAACAATTTAAAACATTTATTTATACAAAGAATTATATTTAAAACATTAATTTATACAAAGAATCTCGCACTGAATTTCATATTAACAAAATTTTATTTTTACCTTTACACATACATACGTATTTATATACAAATATACATACAATAACTTGCAATACATTTGCAAGCTATGCACTAATTCTCTAGTGCTGCGCGCGGCAGACCGATCATAGTTGAGTGGGAGAGACGCATTCGGCGGGCCTCTCTCGTTCGGTGACTCATCGTTACGTTACCGAGCGTTACACTTTTCAAAGTGACTCCCAGCCGCAACCTAATTTAAGACGTTGTCACGTCAAAAAGTTAATCAAGTAAATAATTCATTGTCGTTAAATGTCGTTAATTTTTAATAACAAACAAAAAATATATAATTTAGAAAGAAAATTTCGTGACCCAGTTCTCAGATTTTCAGCAATAACAACATTTTTGAATAATAATAAGACGCCGTAGCGTAGCCGGGCGTGGGTGGGTGGCCCCTCGCCGACGTCGCAATTGAAGCGGTCTCGTGCGAGGCCCTCTCGCGGGTGGCTTAAAACCTGAGAGTAATCTTGAGAATAGACATTGAAAGAAAGGGCCTCGCTGATGACTTTATTCACATTTAGTTTAGTCTATGCTATGCCGCTGATCAGACGGGTATTGAAATTGAAACCTAAAAGTGACAAATTATACAATTTTTATAAATATAATTTTTTTTATATAAAATTTATATATATTTGAACATATAATTTTTGACACCCTGGTGCATGTGACTGTCTGCATTTTCACAAAGATGTAGTGAAATGGCATGAAACGTACGTAGAAATTGTATTTAATTAATTGGCAGTTAAGATAAACAGAAAATTAGCATTTGCTTAGCTGTGCCAATATGTGTCAATCCTCTGGAATCAATATTCAATTCGTTAGATGAGAATTCGTAATGGAAGAACAGATTTGATGATCAGCAGTGGGTTGCATGCTGCATGCTTGCAACACACTGCTTATTCTCAATCAAGTTAACACTTGTTGCAAGCGAGTGTTAAAAATGATTTTCATATTTTACTCGAAGTTTCATTAATCATGTTTTGATACATAATATGTTAAAAAAATTATGGAAAATCGAAGCACTCTCCAAAAATGCAGAATGCGAATCATTATTTCGAGAGATGAATTATCCAGACACGTTTTGAACCGTACCACATACCTGGGTATGTTGTACGGTTTGAAACAATCGGATCGGCCACGATATATATGTAATTTATGAAAGTATATAAAAATTTAAATTATATGAAATCGAACATTATATTATACCCCATCACCGCATATTTAACTTGGTGTTGTTCGAATTAGGGTCGTTACTGATGCAAGTTTTCCGACGAGCAGCGGAGTTTCGTCCAATGATTGCGTCACAAACCGAGAAAAATAAAAAAGATATCACACGAACTTTATATTCTCGTGAGGTCACCGAGTTTCCTTCACGCTCATATGATTGCTATTATGTACGGTATGGGATCTTGTTCACTTATGGCGACTCGAGTGTTAAATCAATTATCGAATTATGAAGAAGGGAAATACCCCGTGGCGGCATGTTTCCTTCGCTTTTCTGTTTATACGGAAAACGTGTTAGGTAGGGCGCACACTTAGGCCGAAGCTAAAGCAGACTTAACAAAAGTATTACCTTGAGCGGGTCAAACAAAGTTGAATTATTGTATAATATCCCTCTTAATTACTTGGAGAAGCCGCATGTGTTCGATAATGCACATGCACCTAGTTATATAGAAATTTTCGATATACGAAGAAACTCTTCTATTGATTCTACTTACTATGAGAATTTGTCAAAAGATCCCACTTGCATGAAAGGAACAGTTTTATCTGCCCTAATTCGCACCCTTAATGTGCTAGTTTATGTTAGGTTAATTATTAATGCGACGTCTGTGAACTTTAGTTGTAGACTTGGATATCGATCCCTGGCAAGGTATAAAAACATGGGATAGTATAGTAATTAATTTACTTTTTATAGAAAATATCAAAATAGAACGTATTTATTCATTAAACGGAATACAACATTGTTCTTTACATGGCTTTGCCGATGCGTCAGAAATGGGGTGTGGCACTGTTGCCTAACTGAGAACAGTAGAATCTAGCGGTAGAGCGAACTTGCCATTGATGATGGTTAAGTAACGTGTAGCATTCATAAAGTTTATATTAACCATACCTAAACTTGACTTTTTCGGCACATCACTTCTTATTAAAATTCTAGACAACGTGCTCTATTCTATCCGTGATAATATCGAAACACATGAATTAGTGTGTTGGTCTGAAAGTAAGATGGTTTTATCTCGGTTATAAACACCACCTCATCTCTTACAAACCTTTGCAGGAAATCATGTATCACGTATAATTGATTGGCCGGTAGGACTAAACTAATCGTTACGCTGCCTCTGGTTAAGGGCTACGACGGCGCTATATTACGTTCATGTCGCTGAATATAATATTCGCTATTAATTTCGAATTGATATCCCCAGTCTTAATGAAAATGTCTCGTCGGACAGAAAACAGACGTGATTATAGACAAAGAAATGATTCTACAACGCTTTCTCATTGTCCTTTAGATGAATTGAAGCTTGAAACAGTGAAAGGGAAATAGACTGGAAAAGCGAGGAGAAATTAATTTTACGAAAATTAGTTATCAATTTGTAAGTCGATAGCCGAAGATATTATAATAATTTTGAGATAACTACAGATATAGAAATAAAAATAGATTATTTTGTTGTAATACGAAATAAGTTAGTATATTCATCTAATTTGATGCGGTACTTAGCAGCATATATTGCGAAATTCATGCTGTTATATTAGAGAGCAAAAATTAAGAATATTAAAAATAATATATTAGAACGTCAGTTGCGATTAAAGTGAAGCCAATAAAAAGTTTTCATTTGTTAGTTTTTCTTTTTAGGGTTCCGTACCTCAAAAGGAAAAACGGAACACTTATAGGGTCACTTTGGTGTCTGTCGGTCTGTCTGTCAAGCCCCTTTATCTCGGGAACTCGTGGAGGTATCCAGTTTAAATTAAAATCATATATATACTTAAGACTACAGTCCCTTGAAATTGTGAAAATATAAAACTCTTAGTTACATGAAAAAGATGACAGATAATGCCGCAAAAACGTATATTTTGACACTCTCAAGGGAAATAAAATTTTTAGAGCATTTTACATTGACCTAGAACTACGAAATTTGGCAAGTAATACTGTCTTATACTATAAGTATAGGAAAAAATTTGAACGTGATATTTTTGTAATTAAATGATAAAAAAACTGTCTTTATTTTTTAAAGTACGTAATGAAGCATCGAGGTTAAATAACTGTATCCATCAAATCTTTTTGTAGATTTTTTTAAACTTTAACTAATTTGTACAGAAGAAAAAAATCTGAAAGACGTCCATTTTTAATTTAAAAAAAAACAGGGTCTGTATGCGAGGAACGGCGGCCCAAATTTTGAATTTGTCGTATGAAAGGGCTTCATTTGCACAAGCTTAAATAGATTTTAAATTATTTTCGTGATGTATAGTTTTCGATTTAGTTTTACTCATCTGAAGAAGTTAATCCAGCTAACTGGACCGGCGCTAACCAGCCAGCTAACCGGCTCAAGTACCCTATCTATTGCGAAGCACGACTGCGGATCGCGCGGCGAGTGAGGCGAGAGGGACGCCGGCGTGGGGATATGTGCGGGCGGTTGCGGGGAGAGGCCCGCCCGCGGCGTCGCGGCAGCCGCATTTCTGGAAAAGCTCGGAAAAAAACTGCGAGACTAGATTCCTGAACTATTTATGTGCCTGCAATTTTGTACGGAACCCCGAAAGCAAAGTGCGAGTTCGACTCGCACTTGTCCGGTTTTTTTGGATATTAAAAGCGGTTGGACCGATTTTAATGAAATTTTTACATTTGATTACCTCATACCTTGACTTCAAATGTAAGTATTTGTAGTTGGGTATTAATTATAATAATGAGTTATACGAATCTAAAAGAGTATAGTAAAACGAGTAGTAACCGATGATGATGGCAATTGTATATTAAAGAATAATTTTCTTTAATATGGCCGGAAACAGGATTGGGATTGCAGCCCGCATAAGAACAACTACAGAGATACGGAATAAGGATCGGACGAGGATTCGGATAGTGGTCATTAAACAGGGTTTAAGTCTTGCTCACGCCAGTGGAGCTGTAAGCACAAGCGAATACCGGTCATATTAATGGTTTAATAATACGACGTTACGTCAGGTTTTGAACTGATCACTGCTGAGGCATATTCGGTCACTGCTAACGACCGTTCTCACCACTGCGATAATAATGTTCTTTTGATGTGCTCTTGGGAGCACGGACGGACTGGTTTAAGTTTAAGACTTATTTAGTCTTACTTAGACAGTTCGCTTGTCGACAGGATACAAACCAGTACCTTGTTGTTCAAAGACAACACTCTTACCTATTGAGCCGCCACAGCGCAGAATGAAAGTACAATTATTTAAAAGCACTTTGTTATTTAATGGTAGCTCATTAGACAGGTAACGATTTAAATGAAAAGCATGTCCAGGACTATATTACTAAAATTAACATATTTACCGTAAATTAAGCTCTTTACTTGTCTAACAAAATCCTCGCTCGTGACTTTATGGCGAGAATTTTCTAAATAAACAATTTCATACGTTGTTGTAAGTCACGAAACATTTGCAGAAAATAAATATTGTAATTATGTATATATATATATATATATATATATATATATATATATATAATTACAATATTCATTTTACTATATATACATATATATATATATATATATATATATATATATATATATATATATATATATGCAAAGTACCTCTAGGGATTGAACTTAGCTGGGTCGACCCCTTTGATCGGCTGGTACGAACTGTTTATTTACGGTAACAAAGTATATATTAACATAGTTTAGGTTGCGCTGGGAACAGTGTACGAAAGGAAGCCAAAATAAATAAACAATGTTTACTACTCCGTCGAAAATGTAAACAGAAGCAAAGTTAATTTAATATTACGGTTTACTTTAACTCTAAGTTTACTTTGTAGTTGAGATTTTTTTTATTCGTTGATCTGCAAGTTGTGCCGTTGAAAGCTTTTAAAAAAAATTCTATGTGGAAAATTCATGGACGCCCATTTCACCGATTTAAGCTTAACTATTTAAAAAAGAGTCGAAAGGTTTTCTGATTTAGATAAAAGTTCGAATAGAACGAGTTGTCTATTTCATGCGGAAATTGAATAGATGTTGTATCATTTTTCCTAATTATCAATTTAATAAACGAAAATTTAACTTTTAAGACAACTTTATAGACGATTTAAAACAAAAGTCGTATTAACAAACACGTAAGTGGTGATGTGATTTTAGAATAAAAAAGAATGGGTCAAGCGTGATCAAGACCTCCAGGTCTTGATGACGCTTGACCCATTGTCGTGACCCATTGACGCGGTGTCCACCACCGCTTCTGTAATATAGTTTTAGAAATAAATTTAATAGTACAGATTTTATGGTATGGAAAATAGATAAGACATTTTTGATTTATTCTGATAATTCTCTTTAGTTTTCCGGTAATGTACAACATATATTTTACGACCAATGAATTTAAAATCATTTAAGTAATGCCACAAATTAATGTAATTACAATTTCACAAAAAAAACCGACCGGTTAAATGTTCTTGAACTTTGTAGTGACTTTGTTATAATTTATCAAAAGTAAAAGTTTAAAAAAACAAAGGTCTGGCGCTCGGGGACTGCCGCGGTAAAGGTATTGCATAGCATTTTTTATCAACTTATGCAATTATAATTATTTATTTATTTATGCACTATTTTTTTCTTTGATATTTATTCAAGTTTTTCATCACTTTCTCCATTAATAAATGCACTTTGTTTATTCATATTTAAAACACTATACCCAAATTTTACGTGTATAGCTATTCACCAGCAACTGCTATTCACTGTTGTACATAGGTACACCTATGTATACATATATATCTACATGTATACTTACGGGGCACATGCGGTGAGAGGGCATTATAAAGATATGATAGATACCTATACACCTATATACTTTCTCACAAATAGCTGCTTACGTATTCGTCCGATTTCGGAGCAGCTCGTCTCGATCCGTGCGAGCTTCGTACAGCCGTACCATATACACACACGTTAAGCGAACGCTCGGCCGAGCTACATGGTAGGCGGAGTGGGGGGGTGTTAGGTTTTATTTTCGTTACGGAATTTCTTGATTCGGTCGCCGCGCTCAAAGCCTGCGATAAAAGTTATGCAATGGCTTAAAAATTCAAAGCTGCCATAGTGTATCGTGCGTACAAATTTTGAAAATTAATCATAGAGCATTGACCGTCGTCAAGTGCCGATAGGCTTAAGAGTGCCAAAGTATATTATGCTAAATTAAATATTGTTGTGAATTGGACTCACCAGCAGGATGAAGTGCAAGTGCAAGTGATTCCCGAAAGGAAATGATCGAGAATAGTTCTAATCGTTAAAGTGTGACAGACAGACAGACGAACATCTCAACTTGAATGATGCTGGGTTTGCTAACAATTAATTACAGCGTTAACGTAATAAATAAGATATTGCGATAAATCGCCATGTCGGCTAGTTTGAATCGATCTTCAAAATAGCGGACGCGGACGCGGCAATGAATCGTTTCGTCTAACAAAACGACAGAGAGAAATAGTTATATCTTTTTTTTTTTACATCCGAAAATCGTGTTACACCTAATTCATTGTTCGTTTTAAAAATAAAATAAAAATTACATAGTGTGATTTCTGAAACGTTTGCCGGATGGTCTGCTAGGAAGTTAAAATATTTGGTAGCTTTTAGCAATTTAATTAAATAATTACATCGAGGCTTGACTGTTAAGACACATCATTTTAGGCCGCCACGACGTTTCATTAAAGCTCATTACAGAATAATAGACAAGATATTGCTATTGTAGGAGTCTTCTTTTTGAATTTAATAGACGTAATCATCGTATAATGACTTCTCATCAAACAGACGAATTGTTTAACATTTTAATTTGCAGGTCAAATGGGAACTTCCTTTATGAATTATCTCTCGATTTTAGGCATACAACAGCTTGAACAAAAAAACTTATGTTACAATCGGTAACGCTTGTAGTTAGTTAATATTTTTAAGCTATCGTCAAATTACCATAAAATCTGACGATGTGAAGATTTTAAATATCCAACACGGAACTCGAATCCTGATATATTATTGAAACAAAAAAACACATGTTCCCGGATTAAAATAAAATAATGATTTTAAGTGTACATAAAGCTAAGTTAAAACCCGTGCGGGTGTTTGTTACTGTAACGATCATTGTCACGCCGAAAAGGATAATCGGATAATATCGATTTGGGAAGATGGTTTCGAAAGCACAAAAGCGTCGTGCCCTGAATAATAGATTCATATTCAGTTATAAATTATTTAAGATTGTTACAACGCCGCCTGGCATAAAAATGCCGTCCGTTTTG
>BGZK01003750.1:0-20132 GCA_005406025.1 Eumeta japonica
TTTTTTTACCACTGATGCCATATTTGACAAATCAAATTTAATAAATCGACTATCATTTCTTTATTCCCGTTTAAGAAACTTTAGGTGTTTTTATACCCTTCACATACTGTGTAAAGGGTATATCTAAGTTTGTGAATCCGTTTGTAATTTTTTCAATATTCATTTCCGACCCTATAAAGTATATATATTCTTGATCAGCGTTAATAGAAAAGTTATTTGAGCGATGTCCCTCTGTGAGTTGTTGAAATCAGTTTCTGAGAAAACTATTTGACTTAGAAACTTCGTTCTTTCACCAATATGTTGCATATTGTCCACGAGGAATCGCTATTTAAATTCAGCAAAATCGGTTCACGAATAGCTGAGATATATCCGAAACACCGGAGGTACCTCGGAAAAATTTGCATTTTGTATGGAAATTTTGAAAATTTTTTTTTGATTTAAAGTAAATATTTGGATTTGACTTAGTCATTAGTGAAGAAAAAATTTTTTCGACATCGGTCCACATATAGCCAAGATATAGCGAAAACCGATTTCTGAAGGAATCGGGGGGTTTCATGAACTAAAACGCCTTTCTGTGCTAAGAAACACATATCCTAGTGAACTACCGCCACTTCTAAGTAAAAATTTTTTGGACATCGGTCCATATATAGCCGATATATAGCGAAAACCGGTATATCAAGAAATTGAACTTTTTGGTAAACCTGAACACTTTCATACACAAAAATTGGCATGTAGTCGTAAAAAATAGATATTTGAAGCAAAAATAATTTTTCTCGGTCATCGGTCCATATATAACCGGGATATAGCTAAAACCGATTTCTCAAGAAGTCGGGCGGCTTAGTTACGCTTTTGTGCCAAAACATATAATAGTAAACAACAGCTAATTTAAAGTAAAACAAAATTTTGGACATCGGTCCATATATAGCCGAGATATATCGAAAACCGATATCTCAAGAAATTGAACTTTAGGTGAACTGACACACGTTCTAACACCAAAATGACCATGTAGGCGTAAAAATAGATATCTGAAAACAAAAAATTTTTGGACATCGGTCCATATAGCCGAGATATAGCGAAACCGATTTCTAAAGAAACTGAACTTTTAATACAGAAATGGCTATGGTAGTAAAATATAGACTTTACAAAAAATTTTTGGACATCGGTCTATATAAGCTGGGATATAGCGAAACCCGATTTTAAAAGAAATTGGACTTTTGATAACCTGAACACTTTTCGGTACTCGAAAATACCTGAAATAGACACGTGAATATCGCGCAAAGAAAAAATTTTTTAGGCATCGGTCCATATATAGCCGATATATAACAAAACCGATTTCTCAAGAAATTAAACTTATTGGTTCAGAAATGGACCATAATAGTAAAAATAAAGATTATTTTAAAATTTTTACATTGGTCCATTTATGCCGAGATATAGCGAAACCGATTTCAAGAAACTGGACTTGTAAACTTGAACAATTTTGTACCGAAAATACGTTGTTTTAGGGTATTTAAGATTCGGCCCAGCCGAATATAGCTTTCTTTACTTGTTTTTTTTTTTTGAGTTAATTTCAGTAGGGAATGAGTAGTAATTTTTATACGCTGAGAGGTGATAAAATTAGTTTCTTATATTTTTAATTCTATCAGCAAGCATACATATGTATCTTGCCGAAATGCTACAAGTATCTGCGTCAATTTATTATATATGTATGGAAGAATTTGTTGACGTGAAGAAGCTAAACAAGTAAAATATAAATGCATAATACCCACTCTTTATAAATTACAAAGTTGAAATCAAGGCGAATTTACTACAGGTGACCTTATTACTACAGTATACCTTAGATTTTAATGGCCGAATGTCAAAATAAGGAAAATAACAAAAACATAATTGCGCGAGTTATGGAATCACCCACAACACCACCAGCAAAACCAGCCAGGTCAATGGCTTAACCTAATTAAATATTTTAATTGTAATTTATTTTATTTTAATTTTGCTTTTATTCCTAGAATTATTTAAAGCATTTTATTTTAAATAGGTCATACTTAAGCTGACCAATAATTTCCTTTACATATTTCATTCAATTACTTCCTACAATAATTCTTGGAATCATATTATTTTCTTTATGCATTGTAACCATTTTAATACTATAAATAATTGATCTTTAATAAAATACATATCATTAATTAATAAAACACAAAAATATAAAGTTGTTTTTACTCAAGCTAAGAGTAACAACGTAAGTCGCGTAAAAAAAAACAATAAGCGTTGATTATGTTTTGATCAATCGTTGTTTATCCTTTGCTAAATCGTTGTTTATGCTTTGAATTTGTTCTTTTGTTTTGAGTCATTTTGACAATTCACCCGGAGTGTATTTTCTAATGCGATTACCTCAACTGAATTCGCCTTGGCTGAAATACAATATGTATGTATATAGAAAAATAATTCAGCCAAGTATGAGGTACGCTCGCACATAATGGGTCGCGTACTTACGTACATTGTGTATGTAGAAGATTTGCATTGCAGTTTATAGTTCTTGTTGTTGTACAGTGCTGACACAAACAACAACATCCTGTGAAAATTCCAGCTCTCTAACTCTTATAATTCCAAGGTTACAACAAAAAGTTCTTATTATTTTTTTTTACTATGGAGGCCCACTGTAGTCTTATATTTGGTTTTTATTATATGAAAATAATAATTCTCTTTGACTAAATAATGTACGAGCATATGAAAGTATGTAGTTTATTGAGCATTTTATTCTCATGTACTTCTGAACTTTCAATAGCAATCAGCTGATCACTACAAATATTTCCATAATATAGGAAATTAATGAAGACAGTTCTGTGGTACTTTTATGATACAAAAAAAAAAAAAAGTAGGTAACCTAAGTTGTAGAGATGGAGAGATGTTACAACGGAGACAACAAAAAACATATACATACATATGTATACACAGTCAAAACTCGTTATAATGAATGATTGAAAGTCAGATGCAATTGTTATAATGTTTTGTTTGTATTTTAATTGTCTCTGATTATAAATACCTGTGTATCCAATGAATATTAATGATAAGATGAAAGTACAAATGCTTCTGTATAAAAATTACTCTACACGTTTTTCCTAAGGTCTGGTCCAAAACAATACACGTTTCAGAACGAAAATTATTGTTATATATTAAGTTTCATGTACCTTGTACGTTTAATGCTCTGGACAGACAACAGAGTTAATTTGCATTAAGAGCTCACTACTTTCTATTAAAATTTTGTAGTGACAGACGACGATTTCTGCACTTAGTGAACTGCATATAGTGAACTGTGTGGCGGTAATTTATTTTTCTATTGCTTTTTGCATATATAATTTACACATAAAATTAATATTTAAGAAAATCAAATAAAATAGCTTAATTTTTTGTCGCAGAATGCAGTTTTCATTCACAAGAGCAAACAAAATGAAAACAGCTGACTGATTTCGACGGTGCTGCCATATTATGTAACTGAATTTAGTATAAATGCAGTTTGATATTGTGCATTTATGGCCGAGTTAAATTCACAATCGAATGGCGATAATGCACCAGTAAATGCACAAAAGGGCCAGTAATACAAATTAATGTTGTCGTCTGTCTGTCTAGGATATAAAACAGAACAACTCATCTCAATTACAAAAAGGTACTAATATTAAAAACCAATTAGAAAGGCTGTATTCAGCAGGCTCGAACTTAAATAATAAAAAAGAATTACATGGTTTTTGGTTGTAATTTTAAAACTTATGAAAATGTTTTAGTTCGTTTACCGCGCGCCATAAATAAATGTTTTAAATTATATTGTAACCCAATATCGGCGAATTTTCCCACAGCAATTGTTTTACTTCGATGACAGATCCAATTTTGTGCACCGGCTTGTTATATTAATATATAAATTACTTTTCAATATAAAACCAAACTTGAATTCACAATGAAGTCTTATTTTTTTTGCTGAAAATTTTATTTAAGAAAGCTGAGTTTTATTACTTTACTTTTTATTTTCCACCAAAACAAATTTTAGTTTACCTACTGATCTGTATACTATATCTTCAATATATATATATTACGAAATTTCAATCATCCAGCTCTTTTCCTGTGGACTGTAGAATGTTTTCCATAGACTGATGGACGAACGGGCGGACATGCTCAAACCATTTTAGTTTTGATCACTTCTCAAGAGTATATGTATACTTTATGGGGTCTCTAGAATCATATTTTACTGCGTTACATACGGAATGACAAAGTGAATACACCCTCCATTTTTGGGTAAATGGCATGCAAATTATTATTTGTTCTTTTATATTCCAATTCTGTTATTACGCTTATGTATCTGTATCAAAATTGTTTTATTATGCTTCCAGGTCTAACAAAACATTTTTCTTTTACTTTAAAATGCCCGGATTTAAATATCGTAGGCACATTTTAGCATCGAAAAGTGTTCCGATTCATCCATAATTTCCATTTCTCTAAAAGTCAATATCTGTTATATATCAGCTATATATAGATCGATGTCGAAAAAATTTTTTTCTGACTTTAAGATGCCCATATTTTATCACCGTATGCACTTTTAGACGCTAAAAAGTGTTTTGTGCAGCTCTACAGGTCAAATTTCCTGAGAAATTGTTTCGTGTTATATCTCGTCTATTTAAGTACCGATATGGAGAAGCAAATTTTTCTAGCTTTAAAATAATCATATTCTACTACCTTACGTAATGCTTTTCTTTGTAAAAAAAAATTAAGTGAAGTTCATTTAAAATTAAATTTATTAAATTTTTTAACGTCATATACCCGAGATATAGCATAAACCAATTTCTCAACAAATTGGACCCGTAAAGAAAATAGGCCCTTTTTGTTTAAATTTTAAAACTTCTAAGTGTACTGGCAACAATCTGTGCTACCAGAGGTTGTAAAAATGCTAAGACAAAAATAAATGTTAAAATGGTAATCCACAATGTTGCAGTAAAATTTTAACTGTTTTAGCAACGCAAATTGAACTGAAAACGAAGCAAATCATAAATAAAACGACGCAAATTGGAATCAGAACGATGCAAATCGAATTTTCCAGTTTTGAAAAGCGACGCAAATTGAAACGAATCAAATCGGGACGACGCAAGTCGGGGCTCTAGTGTATCTATTTTATGGGTTCCTACTGAAAAAATGTTATTTGTATCCTTTGTCAACTAATGGTTCAAGTGTTTTTTATATATAATATATGCGTTGACTTCGTCTGACCATACCATTAACTGTTAAGCGCATCAAACAGTAAATAAAATTGATGCCTTTTTATTGTCTTCTTAAACTTAGTCTTCATTGGTTTGTCGTGCGTGTTTAAGCTTGTTTCTGCAAATATTTCAATATAAATTTGTGTAATCGTCTTACAATGATTTTTGTTTGGATTTTTATACTGGTATCGCTATGGGTTTACGTATATATCGTATATATACGCAAAGCCTTTGCATAAATGAAATCAAACGTTTCATAAATATGATAAAATAACAATGCCTACACAAACATATGTACATGCATATACATACAAACATTGCTCTACTAAAATATTAATATTTTGCAAAAGTAAGTATTACAGATGGATATTATTTTGTTTAAAAAGAAGAAAGAAATTTAAAATTTTTTTTAACTCAAAGATTAATATTTTATTGACATTTTAAGGAACAAATCGTTATCTTAATATAAAAGATAATTTTTCTGAGCTCAGATTTTCATTTACTTCTGGAAAATAGGACCTGCACATCTATCTATCATATTTAGCCTAACCACGAGACAGGGCCTTTTTATATTATAGTGCCGTAATACATTTTTATAAGTAAATTCACTATTTCTTTTTGAGTTTGTAAATAAATATGATTTTTTTTTAAACTCTGCAGTCAAATCGTGTTTATTATACATACAATTTTACAGTGGAGCAAAATTTTATTGTAAAGCCAAGTTGCAATTTTGAATAATTTTATTAAAGCAGGAATTTGATTTTTCGGTGGTAGGTTTTGTAGCCCGTGCGTACACTTTTTTGCTTTGTAACCGCACATAAAAGTTTATACAAAGAGTTTCAGGTTTTGTTAATTTCTATAATTTTATTTTAACAAATGCGTCAGAGTTTTATTAATGGCTTTTTGCATATCGTTCATGTAAAGCATAATGTATCATATGGACGCGCTGCAAAATAAAAAATTGTTAAATGGAATGCCTGACAAAATAAAATATTAATAATCAAATTAGGCTTCATGTCAACGCCTCTCTTCTAATTAATTTTTTCTTATTTTTCAGCTGACCTGTTGGAACCACTTTGAATAGATCCATAAATCCATCTGAGCAATGTGACCGAGTCTTGTTATCAGCATTTTATTAACTAAGCCGCACTTCTACTGCATCTGTAGGGCTACTCCATCATTGCTGTATCAGTATTCCTGATTATTAATCGTATATATCAAGCTCCGTTATCCCATGTGTGCACGGAATTCTTTGCTTGAAACTAATTATATTCCATGCCCGACGGCGTCATACCACGATATAGCACTCAATGCTGGCTTTTTCATTGAATTCTCAATTTAATAAGTCATAACATATGATTCCATTTTCGTTCGCCCAAGGTATGGTTTTGCTGTAAGTTTAGAGCAGCTTTATCAATCATTTGTCATATTAAGGGCCCTTCCTACTGGTGCTCATTTGGCCAGCTTCCATTTTTCTATTAACCCCTCAAGAAGTTAAGAGCGATGAAGTTCATGCAAGATTTTGGACCATATAAAAAATTATAATATCTAAAAGTAAATATTACCCCCAGAATGTTCTTTCTATTTGCTTTTTAGCAATTGTTTAATAGTCTGTCTGTGTAATAGTTATACGATATATGGATGTATGTATGTATGTTAAGCATTTGTATTTTAATAAAATTTTAATAAATTAACTAATGCTTTTTATTGGGCTTGTAATTTCTAAAAGATGATCAGGAGAGCAAAAGTTTGGTGCTTAGCTGGGAAGAGCTCACTGAGTCATGTGTCAAAGCGCTATTTCTGCCATAGCGGTCTTAAGCACTCATCCATCTTTTATACCCTTCACATATTATTTGTGATTGCGTTTATAATTTTTCAATATTCATTTCTGGCACCAAGCACATATATTCTGGATTAGCATCAACAGAAAAGTTATTTGAGCAATGCCCGTCTGTCTGTAGTAATTTGAAAAAAAATTTTAATTTCCATACAAAATGCAAATTTTTTCCGAGGTATGTCCGGTGCTTCGCATATATCTCAGCTATATGTGAACCGATTTTGCAGCCTGTCCGTACGATGATCTGAGAAATTGGATTTTAAATTAAGTTTCAACTTTTATGGTTTTCCTTGATATCTGCTTTATTTGATCTTATTTATATTGTTGATTCAGTAAATTTTCTGCTTTAGATCTTTTTTATAAAAACAATAATTAAAATTTATTTTCAATATTTCGCCAACAATTTGTTGGCATCTTCAGGAAAATAACAAATTGTATATTTAAAAAACAAAATATTGAAAAAATTTCTTGATTGAAAATTTCAAAACTTCAAGAAAAATACTAAACCATATTAACAAAATTAATGGAAAACTTAAAAATTAATACATATTGTGAAAATTGTTCTACGACCAACATCTGCTATGCAACCATTTTTTAAACATGTTTTACTTCAAACATTGGGTTAACATAACATATGTTGCTCGTAGAATAACGTTATTAATAAGTTTTATTAAAAATAATTTCGAACCTAAAACTAACATACCTATACAATTCATTCTATATTTTCTTTTTAACCAAATATCTATAATTCTGTGCTAAATTCTCAGTGTCTACCTTATAATTCATTCTTTCAGCTACTGGTGTGTTAATTATTTCTAACATTTCTAACATACATCGTCTCTTATAATTATTTTCTGTTCGCAATACTGAAACATTTTCAAAGTGAGGGTAATGATTTAATCTATCACAATGAGATGATAAAGCTGTTCTCTGTGAATTAATATGTCTATATTTTTGATCCGATTTGTGTCATGCAATCCTAGTTTTCAATTTATTCTTTGTGGTTCCTACATATACCTTATTACAATTCTCCTGGTCATTTCCTCTACAAGGAATTTTATAAACTAAATTTGACATGTCCCATTTATCAATCCTGCCCTTAGTACTACTAAACAACTTATCCAATGTGTTGTAACTCTTTTGAGTAATTCTATATTGTTCTCTGTTAAATATATTAGATTTGGCTAATCTTTCTGATAAACCTGGTATATATGTTAAGGATTTGTAAATTTTAGGTTCTAATAAATTGGCATTATTCCGAATGTTCCTATTTCTAAATTGATTCACAAGTTTATAAACTTTTTATGGTTTTCTCAGAAACGGAGTTTCAACTTAGTACAGGCGGACATACGGGCAGATGGACACCGCTCAAATAACTTTTCTATTAACGCTGATCAAGAATATATTTACTTTATAGGGTCGGAAATGAATAATTGAAAAATTACAAACGGAATCACAAGCTTATATATACCCTTACACAGTATGTGAATGGTACAAAAATTAAATTAAATTCCACTTCATATGATTACCTTTACTACCGCATCTAATTCTTTTAATTAACGCAAGGTATAGTTTGATTATGAAAACAATTGTCAAAACATTGTATAAATTTAACTTTAAATCATTAATTTATTCATTTTTTAAACTCCATTTTAATTTTTATAACTATTTGAATGTTAATTGGGCTTTTGAGTTTTAATGAAAATTTTACTGCATTACATACGGAATGGTGAAGTGAATTTACCCAACATATTTTGTTGAACGATAAAAATAAGCAGGGAAATGCACACAACTTATATATAAATACAAATACTCATATATATTTAAATGCGTTTATTTAATAGAATTCTGTATAATATTAGAAAGCGATTGTATGCTGCAATCAACTGTTGATCCATTAGCATTCAGTAATTCTACAGCTTGTTGACAGGTTTCACTAACAATAGGCGCAATTTTTAAAGTTGTAGTTACGGAGATATAATATTAACAGGCGCGTTCATCAGCGTTGTTTCATAACGATTGACAGCGTACACGCCTCCAGTTTTAATATACTCAACATCATCTTTATTAACAAGTATCGAGTAATAGATGGTGTCACCCAATTCCAGAACTGCATCTGATTCTTCAAATCTCCAAAAACCATTTTGTTCATGTTTGCTTGCAGCTAAACAACTTTTACTATAAGATGAGTTCTTGGACCTAAATCTGGCAAAGAATACGATAGAGGTTATGCCGTCCTCATGAGGTATATACGCCTCGATGCCTTTAAGATAAATCTTAAAGATCGGATTCGGGATTTTATATTGTGCTGTTTCGTTGCCATCAAGTGTATCAGGTTTTTCTGTTGTGGTTACTCTATGATTTTTAACGTTGGCAAAGAAAACATATTTACCAACATAAGTCATTTTCATTCGATTCTACAGTAATCCAATAAAATACAAAATCACCCCATTTTAATTCCTCATGGAAATTGGTGTAAGTCCAAAGACTATCTTCGTTAGGCTGGGTAATAATGTCGCCAAAAGTGGCATCTTCAGGTTTTGAAGGGGCTTGTTTACACTGCCAATGATAATAAATTTTTCGTGTCGCTTTTAGGCACTATCGAAATACTGAAACCCTTGTTATATACTTTAATTATCCGTTTGGGCTTCCAGTTCCACAGGCCTTGTACCAGAGAAAAACACATTTATGAAAAAATTTATTTAAATGATCCACATTTCAGTTTTAATTGTTTTTTAGACTGACGCTGACGACGGCTTATAAAGAAATACTGAAAACTTTTTTGAATGTTTGCTTTTTATAATTTTTTAATTTGGATTTCTATTTACTTTCTTATCATACATACATATGTACCGATGTACTAACAGATAAATGTAAATAAGATAAATGTTTAAGAGCTTATTTATTCATGTGTACGTGTATTTTGATACCCTTCACATACTGCGTAAGTGTATATATAAGTTTGTGATTCCGTTTGTAATTTTTTCATTATTCATTTCCGACCCTATAAAGTCCATATATATATTTTTGATCTGCATGAATAGAAAAGTTATTTGAGCGGTGTCCATCTGTCCGCCTGTACTAAGTTGAAACTCCGTTTCTAAAAACCATAAAAGTTAGAAACTTAATTTATATGCCAACCTCTCAGCTCATCGTGCGGACAGGCTGCAAAAAACATAGCTGAGATATATCTGAAACACTGGACATACCTCGGAAAAATTTGCATGTTGTACGGAAATTTTTTTTTTTTTTTTTTGATTTAAAGAAAATATTTTGATTTGACTTAGTCATTAGTAGCGAAAAAGATTTTTGTTATCGCTCCACATATAGCGGAGATATAGGGAAACCATACATACATATAAAATCGAGAAGTGGTGGAAACCGATTACATAAGAAGTTTTGCTTTTTAGTGGAGATAGACTTTGGTAGTGAAATATTGATATTTGAAAGCAAAACAACAAATTATTGGATATCGGTCTATATATAGCCGAGATATAGCGAATTCCGATTTTTCCGAAATTGGACTTTTGGCAAACCAAAATATCTATTCATATCGATTTCAACCTGAGGTGGTAAAATATGGATAACTGCATACACCGGTTCATATAGCCGAGCAATAGCAGAAGACTATATTTGAGGAGTTGGGCCTGTACGCAAACAAAACAATTATTGGTGGAAAGTGCAAAATGCGGATTAAAAACGATTTTCTTGTATTTAGACATGTAAGCGAATTAAAACTATTTTTGGTGGCAAAACAAATTATTGGCTTTACTGAAGTTTGTGTACATTGACGTTAGTTTTGTGAAGGGTATTTAAGATTCGGCACAGACGAATATAGTTTTCTTACTTGTTGAAAACTGGAAATTCGATTTGCGTCGTTGCAGTTTCAAGTTGAATCCGTGCGATTTGCATCGTTATGATTTCAATTTGCGTCGTTTTATTTCTGATTTGCTGCGTTTTCAGTTCGATTTGCGTTACTAAAACACTTGAATTTTTACTGCAACGTTGTGGATTATCATTTTGTTGTCGTAGCATTTTACAACCTCTGGTAGCATATAAAGTCACATGTAGGCTTAGAAGTTTTCAAATTGCATTAAGTAAGGGGAATTCCCTTTTCCTTGTTTTATAAGTGGTACACAGAACATCTGTCTGGTTATGGTAAGAACTTAGTCTGTTATTCGACGAGATTTCCTACACTAAATAAAATATATAAAATATATTGGGTACTTGTTTTTTGGCTTCGTTTTGAATATTTTGCCCAGTAAATTAACTTTTAGTTCTTTTGATAGAAAAAGGTGGTTCGATTTGCGTTGTTCCGATTTGCGTCGCAAGTCGGGGCTGTAGTATTTTTATTTGAAACTTTAAGCAACATTTTTTAAAGCTCTTTACAACCGAGTGTCTGCGGATTTTGCTGTTTATGACAATATTTTCGTTAACAAAAAGTATGTTTTAGATATCAATATTTAGTTGAATTGAAAGTAATATTAGATTGGAATTGTGGTACAATTAAATGGCAATCCATTGATTCTGCTGAAAAGCCTTATCAACGCCAGTTATTTTTTCAGTTAAAATGAGTTTACAAAATCCATTAGAGCTGAAATGTGGTCGCTTGGATCGTGTAAATTATTTCGAGATGCTTCAGGCGCTTATGTTGGTGCTACCTTAAGATCTTTGACGTTATATATGGCATCACTTTTAGTATAAATATTATTATCCTTACCAACCAACATCGAGTAGTTAATAGTATCGTTCATACACGTCTTAACATTGGATACTGTAAATGCCCACAGACCGCTTTTATCACGTCTCCGTACAATACCGCTGTTAGTTTGCCTTCGTGATAGGCTTAACATGTAAAAGTTGGTACAGAAATAGAAATATTGTATGCTATCTTCAACTTTACAAGATAATCTTTAAAACTTGTTGGTGCCTATGTGTTTATAACTGTGGTTATCTTTATGAGATCGTCGTATACATATATCGTTATCATTGAAAATTTGTACGCATCTTAAAAATAGGTCTAAAAAAAACATGATGTAATCGTGTTATAAAAATCTAACATCGCAAAGAAAATAAAAAATATTCTATACTAAAGCAAAGATGGTCCAGGCGATATATTATTCTTTATTGCTTCTATGTCCAATACAAATATTCTGTACACAAAAATTCTCGACTCCAAAACTAAACTTTTATTAAGACTTAAAATGGTCACAGAAAAGTTACTCCAGTGGCAGACTAAAAACACGAATTCGGCAATATGATATGGTAATTTTCGGCAAAATTACGTAGGCTGAAAAAAAAATATATATATATATATATATATTATACTCTGAACACAAATAAAATTATGCAATGTTTTTTCTTTGCTAGATTGTTATAGAAGAAATTGATTTATTTTATCTTTTAAAGCTACTGACTTCAGCACTACTAAAATTACAGAATAACCATAACAGAAAAGTTATCACAACGAAACTGCTTAAAATGTAATACCAATCTTGAGCAATGAAGTTTATCGTAAAGGTGTTAACTTATACATACCCTGTTCAAGAGGCTTACATTCCTTTTTTTGTTACAGTTAAATTTAAAGCTAAGCCAAGGTTGAAAACAACGCTGACTGCGAACTGAGAATTACACTAATATTTATATATGGATCAGCGTTGCCAGATGTGTTCACCAATTCCAGATGACAGCTTCAACATATTGAAATGTTCTGTGTGTATTAAATTTGAACAAAGTTTCAACTTCTAAACTGTTTGTTTGTTTAATTTTTAATTGCAAGCTTCTATACTTGCATGATTTATAATTTTTAAACATAGTACTGTACCCTGTGATTGGTCAATATTAAATGTTTTCACTTATTCGAACTTACATGTATATCATACATATCTTTTTTATTAATTTATTAATCGGGTTCAAGTTCATTCAATAATTTAGAAATGAACTTGAACCCGACTAATAAATTAATAAAAAAAAAATATGTACGATATATATATATATATTTTTATTCAAATAAAAGTAAGAATGTTACATTCGGCAATGCCGAATTAAGCCTTTCCAAAGTGTGAAAGAATTAAAATATTTTATTTGGAACTTACTGTATTCTCATCTCATAGCACTAAGCTAGCAACGCAACAATTTCTAACTTTCGTGTTCAAAACTTTAAAGCCTAAGCATGAACGATAACCAGTAAGCGACAACACTGATGACTTTTCAAATTGTTTTATTTTAATAAAATAAAATTTACTATTTACATAACACATATAATATTATGAGGTTTTCCGTAAAATTAAAAAATAATAATAATAAATAAACAATAACCGACTATGATACGCCAGTATTAAATAATAAAAATAAATTGACAAAGTGAGCACCATGTGTGGACTGAAAATTCAATTCCCACATGCCATCCAAGAGCTATCGACGCTTGGAAAGAGAAGTACCCTTGTCTGTTTTATTATTGTTCTAACTTGAAATTTAGCTTTTGGTTACACCCTTCACATACTGTGTAAGGGTATATCTAAGTTTGTGATTCCGTTTGTAATTTTTCATTATTCATTTCCGACCCTAAAGTGTATATATATTCTTGATCAGCGTTAATAGAAAAGTTATTTGAGCGATGTCAATCTGTCCATATGTCTGTCTGTAATAAGTTGAAATACCGTTTCTGAGAAAACCAAAAAAGAAAGTTAGAAACTTAATTTAAATGCCAATCTCTCAGATCATCGTGCGGACAGGCTGCTATTGAAATTCAGCAAAATCGGTTCACGAATAGCTGAGATATATCCGAAACACCAGAGGTACCTCGAAAAAATTTGCATTTTGTATGGAAATTTTGAAAATTTTTTTGATTTAAAGTAAATATTCGGATTTGACTTAGTCATTAGTGCGAAAAAAATTTTTTTTCGACATCGGTCCACATATAGCCGAGATATAGGGAAAACCGATTTCTGAAGAATCGAGGGTTTTATGAACTAAAACGTCTTTTTGTGCTAAGAAACACATACAGTAGTAAGCCACCGCTTTTTTTTTGGGCATCGGTACGTTTATAGATGAGATATAGCGAAAAACGATATTTTAAGAAATTGAACTTTTTGGTAAGCCTGAACACTTTCTTACACAAAAGTGGGCATGTAGTCAAAAATAGATATCTGAAAGCAAAAAAAAAAACCTTTCCATATATAGTCGGGATATAAACTAAAACCGATTTCTCAAGACGTCGGGCGAATTGGTAAGTCAAAACGTTTTTTCGTTCCAAAAAGCATATATAATAGTAAGTCACGGCTATTTAGAAGCAAACAAAACAATTGTTTACCCATCGGACCCCATATAGCCGAAATATAGCGCAAACCGATAATTCAAGAAATTGAACTTTAGGTGAACTAAAATACGTTCTAACAACCAAATGAGTATATAAAAATAGACATCTGAAAGTAAAAAAAATATTTTTTTTTTGGACATCGGTTCATATATAGTAGGGATGCAGTTAAACCGATTTCTCGAAATTAAACTTTTCGTTCAGAAATGAGCCTACGGTGGTAAAATATAGATGTCTCAAGCAAAAAATTTGTTTTGGGCATCGGTCCATATTTAGCCGGGATTTGGTTTTTGGTAAACCTGAACTTTTCTAGAACCCATGAACCTGTTATATTAATATTGATGTACGCAAAATTTTTTTTGACATGGTCCATATAGCCGAGATTTACTGAAAACCAATTTCTCAAGAAATTGGACTTTTAGGAAAACAATACCACTTTTTTGTACCAAAAATTACCCACAAATCTGAAAGCAAACAAAAAGCTAATTTTTTTACATCGGCCCATATGTACATACATACATATAAAATCGAGAAGTGGTGGAAACCGATTACATAAGAAATTTTGTTTTTTTTTAGCGGAGATAGACTTGCGGTAGTGAAATATTGATATTTGAAAGCAAAACAACAAATTATTTGATATCGGTCTATATATAGCCGAGATATAGCGAATTCCGATTTTTTTCCGAAATTGGACTTTTTGGCAAACCAGAATAGCATGTAGCCGAGATATAGCGAACAAAAGCAATTATTGGTGGAGAGTGCAAATTGTGGGTTGAAAAACGATTTTCAAGTATTTAAACACGTAAGCGAATTGAAACTATTTTTGGTGGCAAAAAAAATTATTTGCTTTTACTGAATATCTAAGTTTGTGTGCATTGACGTTAGTTTTGTGAAGGGTATTTAAGATTCCTCCCAGCCCAGAACATTTAAATTTTTTTCTAAAAACGATAAGGAAGAGAAATATTAAAAAGAGTTTTCCATAAAGAGGTCTTATGAAGTTTAGAGTTTCCTTTTTTATTTCTGTACTTAAAATGGTGTTTGGCCCACAAAAGGTGAAATCGAAAATTGGTATCTCCAGACTTAATAAAGATATCACAAAATTTCTAAGATCTAAAAGCGTATAAAAATCCTTGGACGGTTGTCTAGCACTTTGAACAAATTTTAATTTTAAGGTGTGAAAAGCTAAAAACTTGATTTTGCTACTTTCTTGAACAGCATTTATTTTAAGAGGATAGTGAAGGAAAACAAATAAAGGCGTAGCTTTGCTCCCTTGAAATCATTTCATAAAATGTTGACATTTAGTAAACGGGTAAAATCGATATTTATATATCTTTTGATCTTAATGATATAGTAATAAATATTCAAAGATTCTAGAAAAGTGTTCAAGTTTACTCAAAATCCAGTTTCTTGAGAAATCGGTTTTCGCTATATCTCGGCTATAAAGGACCAATGTTAAAAAAATTTTTGTAAATAATCTATATTTTACTACTATGGTCCATTTTAACCAATAAAGTTAATTTCTTGAGAAATCGGTTTTTGTTATATCTATATATATATATGGACCGATGAAAATTTTTTTTTGCCTTCAGACATCTATTCTTGTCTATTTCAAGTATTTTTCAGTACCGAAAAGTGTTCAGGTTTAACAAAAAGTCCAATTTCTTTTGAAATCAGTTATATATAGACCGATTTCCAAAAAAAAATTTTGTTTTGCTTAAAGGGTCTATATTTTACCACTATAGGCCCATTTCTGTATTAAAAAGTTCAGTTTCTTTAGAAATCGGTTTTCGCTATATCTTGATTATATATGGACCGATGTCCAAAAAAATTTTTTTTTGTTTTCAGATATCTATTTCTTACGCCTACATGGTCATGTTGGTGTTAGAACGTGTGTCAGTTCACCTAAAAGTTCAATTTCTTGAGATATCGGTTTTCGATATATCTCGGCTATATATGGACCGATGCCCAAAAAAAAATTTTTTTACTTAAAAGCAGCGGTAGTTCACTACGATATGTGTTTCTTAGCACAGAAAGGCGTTTAGTTCATAAAACCTCCGATTCCTTTAGTAATCGGTTTTCGCTATATCTCAGGGCGGTGGACCGATGTCGAAAAAATTTTTCTTCACCAATGACTTGCCAAATCCGATTATTTAGACAGATTTACAATGGACAGACGGACATCGCTCAAATAACTTTTCTATTAACGCTGGTCAAGAATATATATACTTTATAGGGTCGAAATGAATATTGAAAAATTACAAACGGAATCATTAACTTAGATATACCCCACACAGTATGTGAAGGGTATAAAAAATAAAATGTTCAAGTGTGGACTTTTGAAATTTGGTATTACAGGCTCCTTTTTTCAAATTCAATTTCATGTATAAGAGTATGAGTGCACTAAAAATACTTATTTATTTATTTAATTATAATTTACAAAGTAAATTTGCAAAGTATATATGCAAAATATGAGACTAGTAATTGAGACCATATGCCCAAGGCGGTATTAACAGAATATATGTTGGTTCCTGCGACTGACTGCTCACGACCTATGCCTTCACATAAGAAGTAGCAGCAACGTGGTTGACAACGAAATTCCTCAAAATAACCACTAACGATACATTAATTAAGACCAATCAATCAACATGTGCGAGTGACACAAACTCTCGAAGGCCAAACAACAATAACAAGCCTTAAGAAATAATTACGATGATGCGAGAGCTGTTCTTCAGCCCATTAGCCAAACACCGTTTTCGAAATCGAGTTTTCGTTCACGTAGAGAAATATTTCGATGGCTGCAATTTTTTGGATCACAGTTTTCGATCGAAATTAATGTAGTCTACTACTATTTTTTACATTGCTGTAAGCGTATGACAATAGAAAATAAAACGAAAAGAAAAACAAAAAATAAATAAATTCGTGAAAAAGTTTATAGTTTAATCAATAAATTCCAAAATTTTTAATTTTTTATGGATCCAAATGTGTTTTTTTGTTTATCATCTTCAGAATCGGAGGATGAATCCAACATTGCCACAATAAGAAGAAATATTCGTGATAGAAGCAATCCTTTTTCATTATCAAATGTTGAGTAAGTTGTGGGATTTCAATTAAAAGAGTTTAACTAATTTTTCACCGAATGTAGATTTAAAAGACGTTTTCGGCTCTCTAAAGACGCTTTTCAATATATTTATCCGAGGTAAATATATCTGGGCATATGTCGACGAGCGTACCACCTATATTGCAACTTGCAGCTACATTGACCATTTTGGCCAGCGGCCGTTTTCAGCATAACGCTGGGAATGATTTTTTGCTAGGATTAGCAAAAAGCACAATGTGCAAAATAGTGAAAAATGTAACAAGTGAAGTGCAGGATAAATTGTGTTCCAAAAGTTTTAAAGTTATATACTTTGAACTAATTTTGTGAAAATATTAAGAAAAAACTTACATTTTAATTCTTTATATTTTTTCTTTGTTATTTTCGTTGTTTCGCGGCAAAAAACTAGAGTTGATTTGTTTTCGATGGTACAATAACGATCGAGTTCAACTTCGAGTAGATACGACTACTGTGATCCACGTTAATCACATTTCGATGACAAAGTACTCGATTTCGAAAACGTTAATTTTGGCCTGCTTTACAACTGTTATACGAAATATATATTCGTAAAGTTTTGTTCGTAAAATACACGAAATTTTTGTACATATAACGAAATACTTGTTTATTTTTACCAGAAAACATATTTTGTAAATCTAGAAATTTTGCAAATTGACTAAAATATTTTTGTAGAACATTTTTCGTAATATTAATTATAATTTCGTACAATACACTAAATTTATTTTATATACAAAGTTCGTACTTTTAGAAATTTCGTACATGCTACAAACACAATTTTTTACATGAGTTTTAGTTTATTTTACGAAGGATTGTGCAAAACACAAAACATTTCTATTTCAATGCAAACAAAATTTCGTTCTAATATGAATTTTTGTGAATATTAGGAGCAAAAATTCGTTGAAGATCATGCATTTTTCAATCTATCTCATTTCCCTTCTTGTTTTGCAAAGTAACTGTAAAACAATTCAGATTGATTTGTAAAAAGAAAGTTTAAGTGAGTGGAAGTGTTATGGTGGTATTTGTATGTGTAGTTATGTACATTGAAAATTTAATTTGCATATTTAAATGGCGTCGATTATAGTGAGTAAATTCGATTAAATTATATATAAGATTTTATGTTTTAAAGTACATGTGTAGAGAGTAAATTTCTTATAGTGCTGACGCTTTTGTAATCGCTGCTTCCAGACTCAAGAATTAAGTCGAAGAACTCTATCGAGGGAAATAAATTTTAAAGCAATATATATATATATAGGTTCAGTTGCAACCTTTAAAGACATGTATAAGCCACCAGGGATTTTTTGTTACTTCGATGATATAAAGTACAAAATTTTAGTTTTACTAAGGCCATAGACATTTGCTTACCATGATTTTTCAATCAAATATTCTCAACCTTCCATCCACATTGGAATTTTAAATATTAAATTTTACAGAATTGGAAAATTTAATGCTAATAGCCTTTTACACTTATTCATATCTTAGAGGAACGCATGGAAGATGTTGAAAATGAAAAATGTGTTTACATTTGTAACATCTTTCATCTGTCAAAATAAAATTTGCACGCATTTGAGCAAATAAAGTTTAATAAACAAAAATTTTAATGGAATTTTAAAATTCTTTTAATAATCCATATTATTGCTCTTGACGAGTAAAATCAACTGATGCAACAATACGCAGAAATTCTTGAAATAATCCTAGAAGAAGAAGAAGATGGCGAAGATATTTTATTTATTATTTGGGTCTAAAGACCCTTTTAGTTGTTTGAAAATGTGTTTAAATGTTTTTTAATTCTCATTATTTCAATTGAAATAATAGAATATGAAGTAAATGTTTGAACATTATTTTCAACAAGGTTTTTCGAGTCTACTGACGAGCTGAGTAGCATCAGCGAAATGTCGGCGGCATATAGACATGCTGAAAGACTGAACAACTAAAGGGTCTTTTGACCCAAAATAATAAACTTCAAATAAAATTGCTTAATAGCGAATAAATCATTTTTGAATTATTAGATATTTTATTTTTTCTTCCACTTTCTTTCTTTATTTTAAAACAAATAAATTCAAATTTACTTACAATGCTCTGACCCGCTAATTTTGAATTTTTGACACTTGTATTTTTTCTTAGTGATGGTATGTGTTTTCTGACAGATTTATTTAAATTTTCTAGTGATGACACCAAAATTATCGAAAGATGTAAGATGGAACAAAATCAGAAAGAATCATCTTTACAAGATGAAGAAAGATGTTGATTTTTAGCCCTGTGTATTTCTTATGGGGAGATGTTATCATCTTGCCAAATTGATGAAAGATGAAAGATGTGAATAAGTGTAAAAAGGCTATAACCCAGCCATACACAAATGTTGTGCAACAATAGGGTGAGTTATTTGCAATAAAACGCTATAAATTCTTTAAATTTCCCTTTAGAAATGGAAAACAATATTTAATCGTCAACTCAAGCTCTATTGGTTATATAACGCTCGTAATAAAACTTTTATTTACAATTATCATTTATAAGTTTATAACTTTTAGTTTGACATAGTCTTATTTATGATATGATTTGTGTATTAATATAAAATAATTTTTAATTTTTTTTTTTAAACTATCAAAAATTTTTCAATTTATGTTATTTAACACAAAT
>BGZK01003751.1:0-20129 GCA_005406025.1 Eumeta japonica
AATCAAGTAGCTCATCGTGAAAGCAGAACGTGATATTTTAGCTGAAGGATAATAATTGGGTTTGTAAACCATAACTACTACAGCTTTCAGGATAAGGATAATTTATATTTTGTCATGGACTACATACCGGGTATAAATAAAAACAATCACAATGGAAATTTTATAAAAGAAATATTATTTTAGGGCGGTGATTTGATGTCATTCCATAAAAAGGCATTTTGAAGAACATTTAGCCCGATTTTATATAGCTGAGCTAACATGTGCTGTTGAAAGCGTACATAAAATGGGCTTTATCCACAGGTCAGACAGAGCTTGGAAAAATGCAAATAGATCTCATAATTTCCATATATATTTCATTACAGAGATATTAAACCCGACAATATATTAATTGATCGCGACGGGCACATTAAGCTTACGGATTTTGGTTTATGCACTGGCTTCAGATGGACTCACAACTCAAAGTACTACCAGGAGAATGGTATATATGCTGGTAAATCCAATAAAAGGAAATTCCACTTAATTATTTTTTTTTCTTTTATATACTCTTGCAGGAAATCATGCTAGACAGGATTCTATGGAACCTTGGGAAGATTTCTCGGACAACGGCACCAGCCACCGTTTTGGAAAGGTAAATATAGCGATTATTGATCATTTTGAAAAGCTTCAAAACAACAAAAATAGATGTTTATATTGGGATCGTATAAAAATCCTGTTTATTTCAGTTAATGTCTAAGCGTCAATATTAATCGCCAAAGCTTTTAAATAACTCCGTCGTTGTTTTAAACACAAATTGATATATTATGCTTCCCGATTTTAATTTATCAATTGCCCTTTAACCATTTACTCAGATTTTCGATTAAGCTGTAAGACCGTGTATGCTTTTTGTCGACAACACACTTAAAAAAGTCTTCTTCCATGCCAAGCCCCGGGTACAAGAAAAGTTTTCTTGTATCACAATATCCGATTTTCAATAAAAAACCAAAATTGCACAATTGTAGTATATATTAAAATACGAAATTTTGTAATTTGTGTTTCGGAAAGTCGAATTCGGCATTATGACCTTTTCCTTTTAACAAAAGCGAGACCTTCCTTTAATTAACAAGACAACCTTTAAGATAGAATAATTCAGAATAATATTCTGTAGCGCATTTCTGTAAATTTTTTTAAAATAATCGTATCGTTAAAATAATTATAACGATATTTTATCGAATTTTCTATTCAGTAACATTTATAGCGATATTCGTTGTCGGTTAAAGTTGTTTGTATCGCAATAATTTCGTAATTTAAGCGACAATATTTTGCGTTAAAGCGATACGGTGTATTTTGTATTCATTTCTTAAAAAGTAATCTTTATTCTACAAAATGCTCTCAACTTTGCGTTTTGATACAACTTTCATTTCTTGACGCTATAAAAGAATTGCTTAATCACACTGACGTTATTGCAATCGAAAAAATATGTCGATTAAAAGTGCGATTGTAGGACTTAAAGGCTATTTATGTGCTTACGTAGTTATTTAATCGTATCAAAGCATTCTGAATTATTAAAATTGATTTTTGTATTGAATTTAATGATTAACCTGTTTGTTGTTGAAGGCGAAGAATGCGTGATCACCAAAGAGTTTTGGCACATTCACTTGTCGGCACACCAAATTATATAGCTCCTGAAGTACTGGAACGCAGTGGCTATACTCAACTGTGTGATTGGTGGAGTGTAGGGTTATACTTTATGAAATGTTGGTTGGCCAACCACCATTTTTAGCCAATACACCAGTTGAAACGCAACAAAAGGTAATTATTTTTGCTTGCTTGCAAACAATAAAAATATATGTACTAATTTGGGAGGGTTTTTGTTTTTATTGGTACTCATGTTAGGTCATTAACTGGGAAAAGACGCTACATATACCACCGCAAGCAAAACTAACGAGAGACGCTACTGATCTGATTTTAAGACTTTGTTCATCTGCTGACAAACGTTTGGGCAAAAAGGCGGACGAAGTTAAAGCTCATGATTTTTTAAAGGAGTCGATTTTGCTGATATGCGTCGCCAGATAGCACCATATATTCCGAAAATTGAACATCCTACAGACACTTCAAACTTTGATCCATCGATCCAGAAAAATTGCGCTCTGATTCAAATATGAGCGGCGATGAATTTAATGATACGAACAAACCATTCCATGGTTTCTTCGAATTCACTTCGTCGCTTTTTTTGATGACAAACTTAACTGATGTAATGGACGAGCATTCACCGGTATATGTGTAAATGAGAAAGAAGAAAAAGCAAACAAACAAACATGTAAGTGGTTTTGTTGCGATCAAGAATCAATTTTTGATGTTTACAAGTTAACAAAAAGAACAAATCAAATGCATAGTCAATTTAATTTAAAACAATTTAATACAAACAAACACACAAAGTATAAACATATGTTTTTGTAAAAAGAAAAAAAAAACAAGAAATTTTGCATAACAATACTTTGTTAATTTATTTACATATGTTAATATTAGCTAGCCCTTTTATATAAGCAACATTAACATACCACTTAAAGTGTATGTACTTGAGTCATTGTCTCCATTGCCCCACCGTAATTTTAATTTGAATCCTTAGAGAAAGAAAGAAGGTGGTATTTAAAACTCATTGAAATTTTCAATAATGGAACTACTGTAGTTTATGATAAGTCTTTTCTAAAAGTAATTTTATAAATTTAGTTAAAATGTTTGCCAAAAAGTATATTTTCTGAAAATGTTTTACAAACGAAAGCAATACATTATAATAATAATTATTATTTTTTCAATATTAGCAGCTGATAATTGATTGATTATATAAAACTAATAGAAAATATTTAAGAAAATAGTAATTAAATGTTTTCAATAAAATTTGTAATTTTTGTCTCAATGATTTTCATCTACATAAATATGTAGAGCTGTGAAACTGCATCAGCACATTTTAAGAGATAAATTTGAATGGAAAATTACATACGTATAAGAGAAAATAGACCAAAGTTTGTTAAATTATACAAGTTTGATTTTTTTTTTTTGGAAAATACTTTTGGTTCGATTTTAAAAAATAATCGAAACAAAAAATGCGAATGCAAATTGTGCTTAATATACGACTTTTAAATCACTGTTCGAAACTAATTTTTCCTAAGCAATTCTAAAATAAAGCACTCGGCTTATTAGACAAAATATTGCCAAAGAAATTGTTTTATTCACTGTGTAACGATTTCTGAGACGCTTCAGGGACAAGGGCGTGAGAAATTCCAATTTGTAGTGAAATTTCTAGGTCTCTATAGCAGACTCCGCAAAGTTTTTGGTGCTGCCAGGTCTAAATTACAATTTTATGGCATTTTCTTTATTTATTTATATGTATATACTTTACAAAGTAAATTTGCAAAGTATATGTGCACAATATGGGCGGGCAACGAAGACTATATGCCGAAGATGGTGTTGACAGAATATTTGAAGATTCCTGTGACTGACTGTACACGATCTGTGCCTTTACATAGCAAGTGTCAGCAACGTGGTTGTCAACGAAATACCTCAAAACTGCTAACGATACAGTTAAACAAGCCTGACCGCACTTAAGAAATAATTACGATAACGCGAGAGCTGTTCTTTAGCCAAAAGCTGCTTTACGATTGCATTTTCGGAAATTCTTTTCATTGTTGTTAATTTGATGCACATTCACTTAATTAAATATGTGCATATAATTATCATTTTGAAAACATTTAATTATATTTTTATTACATATTTTTAATGAACTGAATTACACATACATATATACATATACATAATTATAATTTAACTAGAATTAATAACGTAAACTGATGGAAAACAACTACATGTAACATTTTTATAAAAAAACTTTACTTCTACATCTTAAACAAAATAATTTATACAGAACACTAAATCCGTTGGATAAAACTTTTTATATTTTGGTGCTTGAACATGAAAAATAACAACGTTTGGTCAAAATGCATTAAAATAAAATAAAAAAAAAAGATTATACGAATTTAGAAAAAAGTTTAACTCAAATTAAAAATCTATTTCAGCAGGCTGGATAGAACAAAAGAGAAAAAAAATTGTTTGTTTTAAACATTGGTTAAAGCAGAAAAATATGAAAAAAAAAATAATACTTTATTTAACATAATTATCACTAAAGCAAATTTGAATATTGAAACCAAATATTTAAACAAATCTTTTACTTTATTTTTTGTAACATAATTTTATTAATTTATATATGTATACATATACTAGAAACGTATCCTTATAAAACTTACTTTATAATAAATAACAAATGTTTTAAATACATATGTATAACATTCTAAGCTAGCCTTATAAGCTGGTCTTATAAAATAATTCAGAGCCAATTAAAAAAAAAAGATGCAGAAAGCGAAACTTTTCTTGCTTATCATATTAATCTTTGTTAAATACATGCAAATATACTATAGGGTGGTTATTTTAAATACATATACATATATAATTTGAAACCAATTATCTGGAACCGTTTTGCTAAGAACCCAAAATAATAAAACTTTTAATCGAATTTAATTAAACGAAATTCAGCTTATTTGCAAGTAATCCAGAGTCTATGTAAAACTAGACGACGGTGTTGTTATTCATGTATTAAATAGATATTATTGCTATTTTAGCAAAACTTTAAATTCGTAAAAGTTATTAGTGAACTAATGTCAAAATTCCTTGGCTATATTTTGGCCAAATATCTTGTGTCTTTATTTTATTAGAAGCAAATTTCATATTTATTTTCTTTGGTGGTATGTAATTTTGCGGTTTGCTTTTAATTTTAATCCAAATTAACCAAAAAAACTAAAAAGAAATTGTAATAACGCCAGAAATATCAAGAAAAAGTATGAATATATTTCGCCAAGTTTATATATGACTCATATTTAAATGTCGTGTTTGTGCTTTATATGAAAAAAATTGCATTCTGTTTCCCCTAAAATCAAACATTTTGCAAAGTAAAGATTCACTGGCCAGAACGGTGTTAGTATTTCAATCAAAATAAAATGTAGTAACCCATCTGCTTTGGTATTTTTTTATCGAAATCAACCAAGCAACACTAGGTAAATGTGGTGGAAAATGAGTATTCTGTTATGCGATTAAAAACAACTGAAATTGTGCTTTCCTTTTAATTTTTGCGTATATTTTGTTTTTGCGTTGTTTGAATTAATTTAGATATTTTGAAAAGTTTTAGTTTTCATCTATGATCTATATCTTCTGGCAAATCTCCGTGCACAAAGAACGCTGCCAAATATTTGAAATATTAATTTTAAAAATTCGAAAGCTGTTTATTTCGAATTAAATTGCAGAGTAATCACCCAGTTATTGATTCACTCAACTTAAAAATGACTTCGTGATTTTTATGACATGTCGTCTACCGCAGTAAGCCATCTATCGAGCTGCGATTTCTAAATGATGCAATAACGCCAACACCTCAAGGAAGTGTGGCAGAAGTTCTCGAAATCGATTCTTGGCATTGCTCGAAAAAGTCTCTCAAACTTGGGCATCGTTATTGAAATCATTTTCAAAATGTATACTTTTGACTGGAGTCATTTTTACATTTTATAGCAAGAATGAATTTCCACCATTATGATTCTTATTATTTCTAGGGTCATTATTACACCTTGCAGATAACTATCAGTAGAATTTTGTCAGCCATATATCTCAATGAGATTGAAGGATTTGAGGTTTTAAATTCGTTTGCACTGAAGATCTTTGTTTACTCGAGAATCACAGTCATGCTTAAGGTGTCAAATTATGAAATTTTATGAAATATACGGCCGACAAAATTCTACTGATAGTTATCAGTAAGTTGTAATAATGGCCCTTAAAATATTCTTCTGAATGATAATTTAATTTACTAAATTTAAAACACTCTACTGAAATGACTATGCTGAAAAATTGATTCTCACATTAATATTCGCAGCCAAAAATTGTTTCAGTTCACCTCAAATTCCTGAAACCCGTTATTTACTATATCTCAGCAAGTAAAGGCCGACTCTAAAAACCATTTATCTTGTGCATTTGCACTAGTACTTTTCAATACCAAAAATTATTTTGTTTTGTAAAAGAGGATCAAGGGTAATCAACGTTTGTTAAAGGAAATAACAAATACACGTTAAAATCAGAACAATTGTTGTATACTTTCTTTATTTATTTTTATTCAAGTAGCGTACGCATTACCTCAACGTCCAATTTAATGAGAAAACAATGCAGACATACGATGAAGCGCTTTTCCCGCTACTTTTGGTATTGCTGAAGTATTTTCTTCGATTATTTCTTATTATTTAACATTTGCTGTTAAATTTTTATAATGATTATTAGTCAATCGCATTATTTTTATAATTTCTGATTGTAAATTGTTTACAACCTTAAAAGTTGAAGTAGTCGAGATTACTTTTGATTATTGAAAAGAATCAAAAAGTCAAAAGATAATTCGGTCACTTGAAAGATTCTTTTTCCTATTTTCTATATAAATATTTTTATTTTGAATTTAATTAATTTCATTTCGTTCTCATTTTCATTTTGAATTTCATTACTTTATCGTTAAACAAAAATTATTTTATTATTATTTTCAACTTTTTTTTTCATATAATTCTTATGTATTTAATTTTACTTTCTATTCAGGCTCAAGTTCATTTCTATATAAATTTTACTGTTATGACTGATATTAGATTTTAAACAAAGAAAAATAAAAAAAAATAAATAAAAATAGTGAGTTGTAATACAATTTATTACACACCTTTGAGGTGGGAAACTCTCACCCAGGTGAATATAGAAAATAATAATAACTGAATGTGTTTGCTATAGAACACAAGACATCCTGGTTCGAATCGGGTACTGATGAGTATCGTGGCAGATATGAAACGGCTAGCTGCCACAGCTAATGTTGTTTCTCTTTGTTTAAAATTTAATATCATCAGTCCCATAGTAAAATTCATATAGAAATGAACTTGAGCCTGAATAGAAAGTAAAATTAAATACATAAGAATTATATGTTAAACAAAAATAATAAAATTAGTAATAGTTGATTACTAATAGTTATTTGACAGCAATGATTCAATAATTAAAAAATTTAATAACATAAATGTATACATACATAATTTAACCAAAAATAGTGCCTTATTGTTGTTAAAAGAAAAAATAAATAAATTATGTTTGGCAATTGAATTTATAATATTATATTAAGAATTTATCGGTTAAAAAAAATTTTGTACAGATGCTTGTTTAATGATTAGTGAATGTTGTTCAAAAACATATTGTATACATATTTATTGATTTGTGTATTTCAAAATTATCACAAATGGTCAAATCCAAAAATGTTTTGTCGTAACGAATTTATAGCAGTTAATCTTGCCACAGCTAGCCGAATGTTAAAAAGAAGTATTCTTGAAATTTAGACATCCAACTGGGCTGCGCTGTCCATTAAACCTGCTATGAATCCGCCTTAAGGTTTGATTTCTTATTTAACTTAAAAAAAAAACAAATGTTAAAACGAATACATGCTTCTATATATTTTTTACTTGCTCTGTATTCATTACTTTCCTAAATCTGGAACTAAACTTATTTATTAATTACAGCTAATGAATTATAAATTTAGTGAATTTTGGTTACTTCAACATATTAGTTTTATTTTCTAAAGATGAAAATTAAAACAAAATGTTAAATCTGTACAAAATTGTAAAAGTTTAATTATTCTTTTTTGTTTGTTTCATCATTTTGCTATAGTATGGCTTAATTAAGTTAATGTGTTTATAAATAGAAATAAAAAGGTTACAAATATAATATTATGAAAAACATACATACATATATATACTGACTTAAATTGGTTGTTGTTCATATTAGTTTATTATTTTTATTTTGTTGTACATATTCTATATATTTAAATTAATAAAACACATTTAAAATTTTAAATATATCAACCAGAAGTCTATTATATGTATACATATTTTATGTGAAGGATATTCCAAAACAAATATTTAATGTGTCGAGTGGAATGAACATTTAAATAGCTACTCACTTTGATCCAGAACATCGCTTTGAGATGAAATTGATCAAGCTAATAATTGCCTGACTTATGCACTATCTCTTGCATGGTTAACCTGTTAACCAATGTATTTCTCTTGTTATTTTAAAAAGTAATATATTTTTAATCACTTGCTTGATAAAATTTTTAAAAATAACTGTCCTGTGATTAACCTCCAGCTAGTTGAGCCCGCGTACAAAATTTTAAGTAGTGATAAATCAAATAAATATTGTACCTTCCTTCCATCTCAGCTTGCTTGCATGTACCGCCTCTGTTTTTACCATTGATATTGCTATTGTGAATTGCCAGTTGATGAAAAATATGTAAATACTTTTGATAACATTGATAAATGTTTCTTGGTAGGTATAAATTGGCAAATTTTTTGTATATTGCTGCTGCCATAAAGTTATATCAAGTTTGTGTTTCTATTCAACTTTAAGAGATCAAAGTTTAAAAAATTGGATCGAGTTTGAAAGACTTGTGAAATTGTCGTGAGATATTACGTGATAACAATGAGTCAAGTCAAATATGTTGGTGCAATTGACGAGGGTACCTCTTCCGCACGTTTCATAATTTTAAAGCTGGCACAGATGAAATAGTTTGCTATCATCAAATTGAGGTACCTTCTATATATCCTCAGGAAGGTTGGGTAGAACAAGATCCGGTTCTTCTGCGACATTGTCAAGAGTTGTATCGATGAAAGCATTAAAAACTTTGAAAAACTTGGAGGCAGTTTAAAAGTGAGTTATTTATGTGTCCACGATCTTACTTTTCACATTCAAAACAAGTTATATCGTTGAATATTTTATATATACATATATATATCAAATTAAAATATTAACAAAACACTGAAAATTCTTACGGATATCTAATTAATACGTTGATTACCTACCAAAAATCACTTCTTCAATGAATAATGCATACGCTTTTAAGAAAGTACTTTTTGATTATACTTTTTTTAATTTGATTGGTAGTTTTGTTGATAGTCTCCAGGGCACTTTAGCTTTCCGTATGGAAGAAACATTATTTAATACAAACTAAAATATTTTAGAAATTTATTTCAATATCAGTTTGTTAAAGTTTTGAAGCGCCTACAATTTTGTTTCTAAAGTACATACATACCTATGTATGTATGTTGAAATTTTTAAACAAGAACTTTATTACCATTAATTGGTAGGTAATTACCATTTTAAATTTTCATTACATTTCGATATTGTTGAGCTTCGTTGATTCTCTCTTCCATTGTACGAGTTTTCTGTTCGCCCACTTGGTCTTCAAGTTTCACATAAATTTGATCGTTGTGTTTGAAGTCGCCTGGACGTCTGGGCATTACATGAAAAATGTACATGTGGAACCGTTTGACCAGCGTCAGCACCATCTTGTACAGTAACAGTTGCTGCAGTTGTTCCGTATACTGATTCTAGCATTCGCTGAACGCGACACACAGTATTGAACAAGTCACTCATTTCAGCAAGAATCAAGGGTTAAGTCTGTACGGGGCGCTTAGTCGATACCAGAACATGACCTTTGACAACGCAACGCAAATTTGTAAATGCAAAACAGAAGGCCGACTCGAAGAATATTGTATCCTTATTAATGACGTTTTATCAAACATGAGGGTCTGTGTTAGGTTCTGTTGTGCCATGAGCATAAGCCGTTAAACTGTAAATATCATTTCGTCTGTGATCAAAGCATGGCATTGCTGACCTTATTGGCTTTATGGTGCTCAAGTCAATTTTTACAATAGCCACTTGTAGTTCGTCTTTTCACCTAGATCAGCCATAATTTTCCCCATGGATTAATTGCCATTCCATGACCCCAACTGCGCCGCTTTTATTATGATAACCTAATTGGGCTGATGCTATAACAAAGCATTGGTTTTCAATGGCCCGAGCTATTAACAAAACTTCCCAATGCGCTTTGCCTGTGTATAAGCGAAGGCTGATGGATATGTTAAAATTTCAGCACCCTCTTTTCTTAGTAAAAGGCTACTTTCGGCAAAACGCATATCATAACAAATTTGCAAACCTAATTTCCCACTGGTGTCTCAATGGGTGAAACTAAACGTTGACCAGTAGCACAACTTTGGATTCCTGGAATGTAAATTCTGGCGTTTCAACATCGAATAAATGTAGTTTTCGATAAACAGTCACTATCTCTCCGTTGCTATTTAAAATTATATGTGAATTATATATTTTATTTGTCTTGCGTTCATAAGAATCAAGTACAGATTCGTGAAAACCTCCCAGCGACAGCCATATTTTATTATCTTTGGCCAATGATTGGTAGCTTTGCATTAAAGGACCAGTTAAAGGTTCAGACAACTCAATGTTTGCACGGTGTTCACCGACAAAATCACAACATTCAGGTAAAATACAAATACAGCTGATTGGTCTTTGGCTTGTTCAACTAGTTTTTCCACTTGATGTAAATTTGCAGATTTATCAGATGTGCTACGCATTTGCGTTATCGCTACTAAAGATGTTTGACGAATCTCGGCACTGCAAACTGACATTTTTCGTAGTTTCAAAAGTCTTGATACAAAACTGAAATGTTGGCGTTTGCTGCCAACTGAACTGATTAAATAACTCTGGATCAACATTGAGTTTTGTTATCTTCGACTATCTATAATTACAGTTTATTACTATTTGTTTGTTATTGTCTTATTTTGCATAATCTGCATTCTCTTTTGACTTATTTGTACTCCTTCTTGTTTTGCAAGAGTTGCCAATACTGTATAAACGTTATAGATGTTGATCTTAATTGACTCACAAAATGGGATTTTAATATACAAATTCCTTTCAATAAATTCATACCATAATAAAATCATTCACAATAACTTTACTAAAATTTTAAAATAGAATGTCTACTTTATTACATTAAAATTTCATTAAATTTTTAACAAAATTGTCGCTACATTTTCCGTTATATATTCACACGTTAAAAATTGTATATTGTTTTAATTTGTCCGTACCATAAGCTTAGTAAAACTATTAGTTTCTATTTTAATTTACAAAGGATATTGTAGCAGTTGGAGTAACCAATCAACGGGAATCGGTTGTAGTTTGGAATCGTCATACAGGCGTACCTTTGCATAATGCCATTATTTGGTTAGACAATCGGACCACTTCAACGGTAGACGACTTAATCGAGTCAATACCAAATAACTCCAAAAATATTAATTACTTAAAGCCCTGTGTGGATTACCTTTGTCGCCGTATTTTTCTGCGCTGAAGTTGCGTTGGTTGAGAGATAATGTTCCAGTGGTCAAAAAGGCCATGGATAAGGGTGATGCTTTATTCGGAACAATTGGTAGTGGTGCCTCTATTTCTACATTTCTTTTTCAATAAGTTACTTAATTTAGATTCATGGATTATTTATAACTTAACTGGTGGTGCAAAGAGCGGAGTCTCCACATCACAGATGTTACAAATGCTTCTCGTACAATGCTGATGAATGTTGAGACTTTAATGTGGGATCCGCATCTTTTGAAATTTTCGGTTTACCCAATTCCATTTTACCCAAAATTGTTTCCAGTTCAGAAGTGTACGGCACTATAAAGGACACAGATATTAAGGCTTACCTATAACTGCTTGTTTAGGCGATCAACAAGCTGCTTTGGTTGGGCAGCAGTGTTTGCATAGAACAAGCTAAAGCTACCTATGGTACAGGTTGTTTTTGTTATACAATACGGGTACCGCTATAGTAACATCCTCTCATGGGTTACTTACCACTGTTGGTTATCAGTTTGGGAAGGATTCACATCCAGTATACGCTTTGGAAGGAAGTGTGGCTATAGCTGGAGTAGCTTTGACTTGGTTGCGTGATAATTTGGGACTATTTGAATCGTTAGGCCATTAGAGGCAATGGCTCGCTTGGTAGATAATTCCTTGGATGTGTATTTCGTACCAGCATTTAGTGGTCTTTACGCACCTTATTGGAATCAAGAAGCTAGAGGGTACGTGTTTGAAAAAGTTGAATAAAATTTTCCTTATTGATATCACTAATTATTAGGTAATTTGTGGATTAAGTGAAGATACTACTAGTGAGCATATAGTTCGCGCTACATTAGAATCGATATGTTTTCAAGTGCGTGATATCTTGGATTCCATGAAGAAAGATTGTGGCATTCCTCTAGCTAAACTAATGGTTGACGGTGGAATGACTGTTAATACTTTATTCTTACAACTACAATCTGATTTGGTTGGTATAAATGTTTTTCGCTCAAAAATAGCTGAAACAACCGCCTAGGTGTTGCATTGGCGGCTTATCGCGCAGTAGAACCTTCTTTAATAGAAGAAAGCTTGTCAACTGGTGAGGAACATGTTAAGTATAAACCGATAATATCTGAAAACGAGAGGGATGTACGCTACCATAAATGGAAAATGGCTGTTGAACGGTCCATTGGTTGGGATACTTCAGCAGCATCAAGTAAAAATCGTGATTTATTTGATTAAATTAATTTTCTTTTCAAATTTATTACATTCATATGTATATAAATATTAAAAAAAAAAATACTTTTATGTATCTATGTTGTTTTAGACGTAAGATCGAGTAAATTTGAATTTAATAGCGTATGACAATAGTTAGTAACGCTTCGAGCACATATTAATAATAAATCAACTTTTAGTCAATTACAAAAATATAACGATTACATGACTTGCCAACTACTTCTTAATAGAATATTTTTCAGATCGCGTGCTGCCAGATAGATATATTACTTTCAGTTTCTTATTGTGAATATTTTTTCGCTTGACAATTGTAACTTATTTGGTTAGCACGTGCAGTCGCAGAAATTTATTTTTTCTTTAGAATTTTGTTAAATTTGTACAAATATTTGTTGCTAAAAATAATTTAAAATGTCTATACGAGAGAAGCTTTTGATGAAAAAGATAAAAAAACGTGAAAAAGTGAAAAAGGAGTTAGCTCAAAAGAAGGGCAAGCAGCAGACGTTTTCAAAACAACGTGAGAAATATGCTGCAAAGGATGATGGTAAGTATAAACAGCTTTAAAGGGAAACAAACTAGAGGATTATTTTTTTGTCTATTCCATAGATGATTTGAATGATGATTTCCAAGAAGTGCCACAGAAAGTAGTAAAAAATGGAAAGCCCATTAAGAAAAAGAAGCCACAAATACAAGTTGTGAACTCCGATTCTGAAAGTGATTCTGATGATGACGAAGAACATGAAGAAATGGTCGATAGTGAAAAAGAGACTGATGAAGATCAAAGTATGGACGAAGAAGATATCTAAAATATTTACATTTAAATTTAAAATATCTACATATGTATTTATGACAAATTCATTGTGTTGATGATTTAAAGGCGAATTTGAGGAACAACTGCGATAGGCAAGTTAAAGTCTAAAGTTGTATTACATGAAATTGAATATTAAAAAATATCTGATATATAGAAAAATACACCATGTATTTCAAGTATTTGTGTTTTAAAAGGTTTTATAACATTTTTTTGTTTTAGATTTAGAAAAAGTTGATGATGATGAGGATATCAGTGAGACTGAAGAACCTGAACCTGCAAGAAAGAAAATGAAAAAGCAAAAGAATAAAGAAGAACAATCTTTCGAAGAGTTGGACCCGTCCGCCGCTGTAAAGCTTTGGAACAACGCGACAACACAGATCGTTCTTTGCTTCTCTAAAAGGAATTGTTTCGGACGCAACTTTAAAAGCTATTGAAGAAATGGGCTTTACAGAAATGACCGAAATTCAAGCAAAATCTCTGCCTCCTCTGTTGCAGGGACGTGATTTGGTGGGAGCTGCTCAAACTGGTTCCGGAAAGACATTAGCATTCTTGATTCCAGCTGTTGAACTGATATACAAACTAAGATTTATGCCCAGAAATGGCACTGGTGTGATAATCATTTCTCCCACTCGAGAACTATCTATACAAACATTTGGCGTTCTTAAGAGTTAATGAACCACCACAATCATACGTACGGCTTAGTAATGGGCAGCTCAAATCGTCAAGTAGAAAGTGAAAAATTGGGAAAGGGTATAAATATTTTAGTAACAACACCGGTCGTTTGCTGGATCATCTGCAAAATTCACCAGATTTTTTGTATAAAAATTTGCAATGCCTCGTTATAGATGAGGTCGATCGTATATTGGAAATTGGTTTCGAAGAAGAACTTAAACAAATAGTTAATCTATTGCCAAGTATGTTTAATAACTACTTCCACCTTTTTGTTCATTGTAATATTTTTCTTTTGCTTTTAGAACGTCGACAAACAATGTTGTTTTCAACCACAAACTGAAAAAATTGATGCTTTGTCCAAGCTTGCATTGAAAAGGAGCCAATTTATGTAGGTGTAGATGATAATAAAGATACAGCAACTGTAAGCGGTTTAGAGCAAGGCTATATTGTTTGCCTCCGAAAAACGTCTGTTAGTACTATTTACTTTCTTGAAGAAAAACCGTAAGAAGAAGGTTATGGTTTCTTCTCCTCATGCATGTCTGTTAAATATCATCATGAATTGTTTAATTATATAGATTTACCAGTCACGTCCATACAGTAAGTAAAAAAAGATGACTTTGTATTACTTCTTGTAAATATGTATTTGATGATTTTTTTTCTTTGTCAGGGCAAACAAAAACAAACCAAACGTACTACAACTTTCTTCCAATTCTGTAATGCCGAAGAAGGCATTTTGCTGTGTACGGATGTTGCTGCTCGTGGCTGAACATTCCCAAGTAGACTGGATCGTGCAATTCGATCCACCAGATGATCAAAAGTAATTTATAGAACTCATTAATCCATTTCCAATACATTTTGTAAAATTAACATTATTTTTATTTTCAGGAATACATACATCGAGTTGGTCGTACTGCTCGTGGTACCGGCAGTTCAGGTCATGCCTTTTAATGTTGTCCTGAGGAATTGGGTTTCTTAACGCTATTTAAAAGCTGCTAAAGTACCACTAAATGAATTTGAATTCTCGTGGAAAAATAGCCGACATTCAATTGCAAGTAAGTATAAATTTATATGTATTAATTAAAATATTTCTACGACCTCGTCTTTTTAAATAAAATATATATATATATATATACAGTGGGAAGCTAAACTGTCCGGATGTTTTGCACTAAGGAAGTAAGGTAATGAAAATAATACAAATATAGGTATATTATTAGATATATGTATTTTTTTTTTTATTTAATTGAACATTATTCTAAATTATAAAGCACAAAAACTCACATAAATTGCTTCAAAAAAAATTAAAAAATTAAAAAAACCAAAAATTCACTATTCGGACACTTTTGCACTGTTTGCGCTTTTGTATGCGGCGTTTGTTGAAATTAACATTGCCAATTTAATATTTCGTCCAAAGGCCTTTATTTTTAATTACGCTTTCAATACGTTTTGGCATACTCTCCACCAACTTTTGGATGATATCACGGTCAAGAGCTCGCCATTCATGTTGTATTCTCTCCCAAAGCTCGTCAACATTTTTTGGTGGGTTTTCATATGCTCCCAGCCTTCTTTTTACAATAGCCCATAAATTCTCTATAGGATTCAGGTCTGGGCTTTGTGCAGGCCATTCCATTGTCCCAAAATTTTGGTTTTGTAGCCAGCTTTTAACTATTTTGGCCGTGTGCTTCGGATCCCCGTCTTGCTGAAAAACAACTTCTTCGGTTGGATAAGCACTCTCGTCAACAAATTCTGGTAAATTTGTTTGTAGAATATTCAGGTAATCCTCCTTCTTCATTATACCTCACCAAAGGTCCAATGTTCCACCAACTAAAACATCCCCACACCATTATACTGCCGCCACCATGTTTCATGGTTTCCTTCACATGGTGCTTTTGGATGCGCTCCCGTATGCCAATAGTATTCTTTTTCCATCAGACTGGTATCGGTTGACTTTAGTTTCGTCGCTCCAAATAACCCGTTTCCAGTCATCTACTGTCCAATTTTTGTGGGTTTTACAGAAATGAAGGCGTCTTTTCACATTTCTATCGGAAAGTGCTGGCTTTTTCTTTTTCACACTGGCTACTAAACCAATTCTATTTAATGCGCGTCTAACCGTCCAGGAACTGACATCCTTACCAATACTTTTTGCAGCATTTTTCGGGGTCTTGGTGTCCTTATTATGTAGCAAACGTTCAATCTGCCGGGCATCACCATCAGAAAGTAGTCTTGGTCGACCCCCTTTGTTATTATTGCAAGCTACATTTCGTCGTTTTTTTATATCATTTACCGTGGATTTACTTAAATTTAATTTTTCAGCAATTTTACGGCATGAATAATTATTTTGCAACAAATTTATCACATTGTTTTCAATATCAGTTGGCGTTTTTCTCATTTTTGAAGATCTTTTAATTTTTTATTTAAAAAACATGTTAATCACTTCACAGGTCAAACAATAATGACAAATAGAGCAATAAAAGTTGATAATGAGATGACAACAAACAAAAAAAAAACCAACGGGTTAAATACCGTTACATTTTAACAAAGCAATATCGTGATAATTGTACTGTGCAAAAGTGTCCGAATAGTGAATTTTTGTTTTTAATTTTTTATTTTTGAAGCAATTTATGTGAGTTTTGTGCTTTATAATTTAGAATAATGTTCAATTAAATAAAAAAATACATATATCTAATAATATACCTATATTTGTATTATTTTCATTACCTTACTTCCTTAGTGCAAAACATCCGGACAGTTTAGCTTCCCACTGTATATATATATATATATATATATATATATATATATATATATATATATATATATATTTAGTTGTCAAACAAAACTTAAAAATCTGAATTCTCAAACATAAAAACACATTGTCGTGATGCAAACTAAACAAAAAAATATCATCATTTCTCGTCCCTATGAAATATAACAAATTCAAAGGAATTACTTTAAAATCATATCTACAAATTTTTTTTTGTCAATCGTGACTTATATTTTATATTTACTATTTATAATTAAATATTGAATGAGATTCAGTGTTCTTGAGCAATTTTACTATTCGTTTCGAAATGTAGAGCGAGTACCAAATATTTTCTGTCCATGTAAAGACATAAGCAATCAGAAGCATTTGTATCTTGCATTCCAAAGTCTGATAACGAATGACAAAAAATATTTCCTCGTGACATGATAAAAAAGGTTCTTAAAAGGTTTGTTTGATCCACAGAGTTTTTATTATTAAATAATAAAAATTTTTAAATAATAAAGTTTATATGTAAAATGAAATCGTCCAAAACCGCATTACAAAGTGAAAATTAATCCGAGTCTTAGAAATTTGAAAATTTTACGATATAACCAATTAAAACCTGTTGATATCAAAAGCTAGCACTGTCTCTTGGACCTCCTCCTGTTCGTTTTATAAATGAAAGTTGTTAGCAAAGAAGGGCCTTATTAGTATATTATACCAATTAAGAAAAGTGTGGGGTTCGTATGTCTACAGTGAAATGAAAAGTTTTGAATTCTGTTGCAAACATGCAGTCACACACTTGGCTGTTCAATAATCCTACACTTTAGCTAAAATCACGCAAACATTATCAACTGTGCAAAATGTTTGCAAATTACATGCTTTTGAAATATTAGTTTCGAAATTGATTTATGTTTTCTTGCAGCTGGAAAAATTAATATCGAAAAACTACTTCCTTAATCAGTCGGCAAAGGAGGCTTTTAAGTCGTATGTTCGCGCCTACGATTGCATCAATTGAAAACCATATTTGATGTTAATACCTTGAACTTGCAAGCTGTTGCAAAAGTTTTGGCTTCTGGTGCCGCCATAGTGGATCTAAAGTTGGTGCTGCCAAAGAGACAACAGCTAGAAAGGCAGGTTTGGTGGCGGTGGTTTTGGTTATTATAAAACAGAATGAAGATAATAAGAAACAACGTACATTTAAGCAAATAAGTCGTGAACAATTGCAAAAGAAAGGTAAACATTTCATGAGATAATAAAATATTGTTTTGAATTTTAGTTCTTTTATTATTTTTTTATCAAATTAAATTTTTTGTATAACGATACGAAGAAGAAGCAAAACTTAAAATAAAGAAACAAGAAATTGAAATAAAAAAAAAAAAGGAAAAACTGTAGGAAGTTCTGCAAAACAACTTAATGAATTTTAGTGATACAATAATAAAAAAGCAGGTTTTGTTCTCAATCAAATGGAAACACAATAACACGCAGCACAACCTTAAATGGTCAAAATCCAACAGCTACCCACTTACTTCTCATATCGAAAATTGAAGAAATAAAATTCAAACAGCTTCATAAAGTAAAAGGGGTAAGTAAATTTATTTAATATTCAATTTTATGAGAAAGATAAAATTAAATTAGTACAAATTACAATCGAAAACAACAAATATATCAAGTCACAGACAATACAAGCTTAACGATAGCCCATCAATAAAAATTTATACATACACACAAGCTTTTAATTAAAACGTCTGAATTCAATTAATGCAATTTACACCCACGACTTTTTTTTAACAAAAAAACAAAGCCTTGTTTTAGGCTGCAATTAAAATAAATAGCACAAACAATTAGTTTATATTATTTATTTTATTAAAAGCCAATCAATTGCTGCTTATTATTCTAATTCTAGTTTAAAAATGTACATGACCCACAGCCCTCTTTTTGGTTCAAAATATATAATTAAAGGCTTCAAACAGTTTGAAGTTATACTATTGTAAATTGTAATTGAGTTTTTTTTTTTAAATAGTTCATTACCAGTTAAAATTTGTTCTTCAATGCATTGCACCATTTGCAGCATTAATTATCAATTTGCAAACACATAACATAATGAATCATTACACTACAGGCATTAAAGAATTCATATTGAGACGTTGTCATTTAAACTTTATAATGTTAGTTTTAACATTTATTTGGCAAATATTCGCATTTATTTAGTTTGGCTGAAATAAATGAAAAACTTCTTGTTATTTGTGAAGTGTTTGGTTTTAAGTGACATTTACTTTTCTTCGCAACTTCAATCTGATGCAAAATGAGCGCGGATTGACTGGTCCTTTAAACAACAAAGAATTCTTCATTATCATAAACTTTTAATTTCTTTGTCTGATTTAAGCTCATTTTTAAATTGCTGTTTGTATGACTAATATTTGAGGCGCTTGTAGTTCATATGTTCTTGTATATCGTTTGACAGATTGGTTTCTGCCATATAAACAAATACTTGTCATTTTTTTTTCCTCTTTAATTATCAGGCAATCTGATCTTCGACTCGAACTCGGACTGGTGCGAACCAGCACTTTTGTGGTGGTGTCTTAAACCACTCACCACGAGCTGCTCCTATATAAACACTAGAAATTGATTAGATCTCATCCCTAAAGCTAGTTTTACTTAATTGTTTTAATTAATTGAAAATTCTTATAGTTAAGTGATTAAATTTTTTTTTTAAATTTCGTTGTTGCTGAGACTGATTAATATTAAATATTTTAATAATCAATGGTGCAATTCATTGAGCTCGATAATTGAGCCCTTGATTTTGAAAATGCTATAAGTCATATTTATTTTATTCATTTATTCTCTCTTCAGATTACGTTTTTTTGCCTGGTGCGTGAGAAATTGATAAACACAAATTTTAAAAATTTTGACTTATACCACTATGAAAATCAAGTGCTCAGTTGTAAACAACTATCATCGAAATCAGTGTGAATGAATGAACGAGCACCAATATGAAAGTTCGAGCAATTAAAATATTTCATATTAAAATCAACAATTGGGCACCCATGAAACGTTTTTATGTGATAATTCTTTTGGCTCACTAAAATTCCGACAGGGTTGCTTTGATTTTGTGACACACACCATTTTACATGCTAATGTATGTATGTATGCCGATTGCACGCACTATAAACAAATTTACATCAAATTATGTACTTAATGTTAGCCAAACAAGTTTTGTAGTGTCGATTGTTGATTTCAATATCTATTCCTAGATTGCATACAAACATATGTGGACAATATGTACATGTAGGTGCGTGCAGTCGTTGTTCAAGTTATATACATCAATACATACATATGTACATACACACCGGTTTATGATGGCAACACATTTTATTATTAATAACAGCAAATTCATTCATAAATTCTTGATTATCA
>BGZK01003752.1:0-20125 GCA_005406025.1 Eumeta japonica
TTCTCCAATCGTACTTCATACAGTTCGGACGTGTCATTTTAGTGCGGCTGAATTATCTGTGAGAAGTGGAAAAAACTTTTTTTTGTGTTTGCAAAACACCCGTAATAGGTGAAAATTAATTTATATTTGAAACTCTTTAGTGCTATTGACACTTTATTTTGAACAGTTAAAAAAAAATAAAATAAACAGTTAAAAAAATAAAAAGATTAAAAACAAAAAAAAAAAAAAACTTGAAAAGTGATATTGAACATTGCTCTTTATGAGCTCTTCAAATATAACAAACTGTGAAGTGAGTGTAAATGGCAGAAATGCTTATCTTACAGTGAGTGCAGAGGCTCTTAATGCCAATAATACAAGTAAAAAAACTACTGATAGTTATTATCTTACGGCCAAACCAATTTCTCGTGCGCGCTCAGTTTCTCTTACTCAGCCAACTGGTGACTTATTGACAATACCGTTACTTGAGAAAATTTAGTTACGTCGGCAGCATCATCTGCTTCAGGTTCATATTCTTCACTCAACCAAGTGGATAATATTATTAACAACGTGCAGAAAACCAAAGTCCAAGTCGGAATGGACAGATACATTACAGTAGTAAAGCGAGGGCGGAGCCCTAAATCGTCAAAAATATCATCGGTGCCAAAATTTCTAGAGATAAAGATGCCGTTTCCATAAACTCCCACAACCGTTTTTCATTATTGAAAGACAAAAACGATGAAGTCACTGTTACGACTAAATCTTCGAAACCACCTCCAATTTATCTCAGAGAAAAAATTCTAATGCCCTTGTTAAAAATTAGTTTCGGCAATTGGTGAAGGCTCCTTTTATGTAATACCCATAAAACGACGAGACTAAGATTCAAATTAATACTGAAACAGACTATAGGAAGATGACTGCAGAGCTTGATAAGGATAAAAGGATTATTATACCTATCAGTTGAAAAGTGCCAAGGGTATGCAAATTGTTTTGAAAGGCATAGACTCATGTGTGGATCCTTTAGAGGTAAAAGGAGCTTTGAGTGACCTAGGTTTCAAAGTTAAAAATGTTATTAATTTAAAAATCGTGAAAAAATTCCCCAACCAATGTTCCGTGTGGAATTGGAACCAAACGACACTAAATTAAAAAATGAGATTCATCCTATTTATGATGTCAAATACCTGTTACACCGAAAATTACTGTGGAGAGCCCACAAACGTACAGGGGCCAGGACAAGCAGAAAAAATAATCAAAACAACAAAAATTTAGCAGGTAATTGCGGTGGCAATCATACTGCATGCCAGGGGGTTGTCCAGTGTATTCTGTTGTTAAGCTGTCATGAAACCAAAACCAAACCCCAACAGTTCAGGCAAATCAACCTCATCACCAAATGGCAAAATCAACAAAATCAGGTATCATATGCTGATGCTGTTAAAAATTCTGAAGCAAAGAAAAAGGTTATTAACAAATATTCCACAAAACATTGATTTTGGCTTCAATTTAGCCGCCTGGAAGCCACTGTAGAAAATCTGGTTCAAACAATAAATAATTTCACAACAACAATGACTAGCATGATGCAAAAAATGCCGTATGCAAAATATATATTGTCAATAGGCAATGAACACCATAAAATGAACTCGAGCACTTCCTAACGGAAAAGGTATTGATGTAATGCTGATCTCGAGACTCATTTGACTACGAGAAGTATTTTTAAATAAATGGCTACATACTATACGATTCAAAAGATCCGAGGGGTAGGGCATGTGGTGGCACAGCCATTTTAATAAAGTCAAGACTCAAACACTATTTTTTAGATAATATTAGTGAGGATTATCTTCAAGCAACGAAAATTTGTATAGAAAATTGTGGTCAAGATATAGTTATAGCATCAGTTTATTCGCCTCCTAGATTTACAATCTCTGCGGATCAATATGAGGAATTTTATAAATCTCTTGGAACTCGCTTTCTGGCAGCTGGTGACTACAATGCAAAACACACATACTGGGGTTCCCGTCTAATTACTCCCAGAGGTCGAACATTGTTCAACTCAATTACTAAATGGGCTTAGATGTCATCTCAAGTGGGAACCTACATATTGGCCGTCCGACCGACAAAAAATTCCAGATGTTATAGATTTTGGTGTCACAAAGAACATCTCCAGAGAGTTAGTGGATGTTGAGGCCTCGCTAGATTTGTCTTCCGATCACTCTCCTACTATTGTATCCATTCGCATTCCACAAAGATACGAGTTACCTTTCACACATATGAATGTAATAAACCGTATTAATTGGCTGAGATTTAAAAGTACCTCAGTAGCCATTGCTCGGAAAGCATCCAACTAAGAACACCTGGTGATGTAGAACTGAGCATTGAAAACTTCAAAACTGTTAAAACTGTTTAAACTTTTGTGCTGTTTTCACTCCAAACGTATGTACAGACATTGAGTTTCATGAGGTACAAAGGGTAATTATAGATCTTAACCCTAAGAAGACTCCGGATATTGATGGTACAGTAACAAGATGTTGATCGAGTTGCCCTGAGTAGCATTAAGGATTTTACTGTTTTCAATGCTATGTTGAGGTTGGAATATTTTCCTAATAATTGAAGGTTGCAGTGGTAAAGATGATACCAAATTCGAGTAAAGATTTGACTAAAGCTGAGTCATATAGGCTATAGGCCTCATTATCAACAATGTCAAAGCTCTTCGAGAAGCTACTTGTAGCCAAATTGTTCCAATAATTAGCGAAACGTAATTGTATCCCAGACCATCGATTTGGGCTTAGATGACAACATAGTACCATTGAGCAAACACATGGATTGGTTCAAGTCAATAATCGCCTTCGAGCGAAAAAGTTATTGTTCAGCACTGTTTAGCGATGCATCTTTGGCTTGACAAAGTGGGGCACGAAGGCCTGATTCTAAAGTTAACGGTATATTTGCCTACAAACATAGTCAAGCTTTAAAAGCTTACATCACTTCGAAAGTTTATAGTGAAGGAGGGTAATCGCTTTCGGTGTGCCAGGGAAGCATATCGGGGCCACTTTGTATTTAATACACGTCTGATATATGAGTTGGTAAATGTTCACACATCTATATTTGCCCAATGATACAGCTCGCATAAGTACACATAGAGTACCTCAGGAAGCTTCCCCACATCTCCAGGAATATATTATTCAGTTTGAACAGTGGTTGAAGCTCTGGAGAATAAGAGTAAATGAAGAGAAATGTTCACGTAACATTTACACTGGGAAGAAAAACTGTCAATCTGTATAGCAAATAATAATCAAATTGTTTCTCAACACTCACACGTATAATATCTTGGTATTCACCTATATCAGGACTTACTTGGAAGTTCCACACAGAAAAAACTAACACAAATGAAGCTTAAACTGGCTCACATCCATTGGTTGATAGGCAGAAACTGCACAGCCTAGACTGTAAGCTTTATATATAAATCACTTATGAAGCCAATGTGGTTCTACGGTGCGCAACTATAGAGGCACAGCTTCAGCCTCTCTTGTAGAAAAAATTCAAGGATGGCAAAACAAAATTTTACGTTTAATTACTTTAGCTCCATGATATGTCAGAAACTTAAATATTCATCGTGACTTGAATATGTCATTTGTAACTACAGAAATCACTAAGGTCGCAGGAAAATATTTAATTAAACTTGAGTCACATCCAAATCCCCTTGCATGCAGCATTTTGAATCATCGTGGCCACATTAGATTAAAAAAGAGGGATTCTGCAGTTCTTATCAGCAATTTCACAAATACTATTCCATAAAAAATAGATACCGAAAAATTATAATTTCACTTGAGTATACATTACCATTCATAAATTACAATCAAATAATAAACCTTAGCGTTAAGTCTGACACTGGTCGGGCTTAATTAATTGTGTATGTAGATTTAAGTTTTGCAAACCATTGTTAGTTTAATTATGAAGATTCACAAATAGTTAAATTATTATTAAAATATTTTTAATACTGCGAAACGCTAAGCGTTTGCAGTATTAAACAAGTTATTTGTTTCAGCCATTTCACTGATAGAATACTTAACCCCATTGTCGCATAAAACAGAATACCATTTATCATCAGAAAAGGTACTATATAAGTGTATATTGAAATAAAACCTATCGAATAAACAGAAACAAGTCAAAAGTACTTGTTTCTGTTCCTAACGTCCTAATTCTGTTTAGGTTAATGGCAACAGAAAAATTAAGAATTTTATGTTGCTAATTTTTTCTGTTGCAAATATACTGAAATCTCCCTTATGCGACAACAAGGCTTTAGTCACATTCTGTTTGTTACCGGCAGGTCTATGATTCGCTCGAAAACCGACACAAGTAATATATCTACTATGTAAGTAGACTATTAGTCACATTTAAACTATTAGCCACAATTACTTAGAATCCGAAATTTCAAATTAGGTTTTACTGACCGAAGCGCTTATTGAAACTTTTGTCGAAACAATATACATGGATATGTATGCACGTACGTATAGAAATTTCTTTTAAATGTTAACTGAAACTTACCTTATTGCATATCTCTTCGAACTCCTACAAAATATAATATACATATGCTTTTAAACAATCTTGCTAACAAAAATTAAGAAAGTTTATCTATTTACTTCCTTACTGTTGTTTTTCTTGTGTTTTCTTCACCTGTAGTGGTTTGTTGAACTTTAATTTTTTAATTAAATTGCTGTCTTTTGCAAACAAAACTAGTTTTTCTAATTTTTTTCGATTTAAATTATCTTTGTTTACAAAAATTAGAATTTCTGCACCAAAAAAAGAGATTGTAGCTATATAATTTTTTATGATTTGCTATCACTCACTGTTTTTAGTGGTGCATGCGGCGAAGCGAATTTAAAGCTGTCATCTCTAATTGTATAGTCTATGGCAACGCAAATTCACCTACAAGCTAAACAATAATAGCTTGCTGACACTGTCTTCTTCTACAAAATTTCATGCTATGTTTACAAAATTTCGCAATTTTCAATGTAAATATTTTGTTGAAAATAAAGATTTTGTGAAAGTTTCTTATATAATAAGATGTAAAGTCATTTTTATACATAACTTGTAAATTATCTATGTTTATTTCTTAAATTTTTATTGTTTAATACAATTTTTCGTAATTATAAGTAACTTCCCCAATCAGGCGAATTTAGATTTTGACATTCTAAATAACTAATGTATTTTGTTGTTGCAAAATTTTTCCAACGTCAACGCTTAAGCGTGTTTGAACTTAGAATTAGTTGTGCTAAAAACAAGCAAAAAATTAAGAAAGCAAAATACATAATTTACAATTTACATAAAAGTGTCTTTTGATTCTAAAATATTATAAAAGTTCACACAAAACCTTTATTTTTTAACGAAAATAGGTTCTGTACTTCATACTATGTGTATATAGAAAATTTTACATTATACTCTACAACATCTTGTGAAAATTTCATCTCTCTACCATTTATAGTTCAAAAGTTACAGCTAATTTTTCTTAAAATGGGTCACATGTTGTTGGGGGCACCTTTTACTTTTATGTTGTTGTTGTTTTGTATATGTTGCCATAGCGGCTTAATGCAACATCATCCCAAAGTGAATTTCAGCTCTAGCTCTTATAGTTCAAGAGAGTTACAGCTACTTTTTCTTAAAATGGGACACTTGTTGTATGGAGGCACCTGCAGTTTAACATACTCGTTATTTTAAAGAAAGTAAATCGAACTTTCTTGTAATTTTGTTTTATATATAGTTTTTTCCGAAATCAGTATACCGGTATAGCGGTAACAGTATTTGCTAACCGATATTCATTTCGTTAACGGTAAGTATAACGGTATCAAGTTTCAACGGTATTTGAAACAATATTTTTTCGATACTGCTCACCAACCTTGCTTAAAACTTATATTACAAAATGTTAGTTACACAGATATGTATCTATATTATTTTCAAACGTAAAGTGTTGTTGCTTAAGACAAACGTGACATCTCTGTTGGATCCAGCAAAAGCGAAAGAAAAATGCAATTTTATTTTAATTTTTTAGTTTATTATTATGTTTTAATCAAATGAATTTTAATGGAATTTATTTTTTCTTCCATGGATTTATTGTTGTTTCAATATATATATATATATATACATTAAAGTGCCACATTTATTTAAATAAAATAGTTTTACTGTTGTTGTTGTTCGACGTCAGTTGTGTTATTTCTAATTTGAATAAATTGCTATAAGGGTTGTTTGCATAAATATATTAGCATAAATTTGTAATTTTATTGCTTTTGTTTGTTAAATAAAATAAAGAAGTACAGTGCACCTGGAAAACGTCAACATCCCAAAACGTCAACCCTTAATTTTTTAAATTGTTCACTCTAAAACCTCAACTAAAACCATAAAGTTCTAAAATCAACTTTAAATAAAACAAAAATTTTGAAATTAGTAATAGTTAAAATACACAGTTTAAAATACACATACATTTATTTTATGCAATTAATTTGATAATCCCCTTATAAGCATGTAGAATAGAAAAAAATTGCATCTCTATGTGTTATTTTTTTTTATCTCGAGTTGCGTTTTTTCTCGTATATATCACATTACTAGAATGTGATCAAAACAGCTATTTTCGTATTTGTTTATGTTTGGTTTTTAGTTTAAAGTTAATAAAACCTTTTAAAGCACATTATCAATATGATTTTTATCAAAAGTTTTTACATTCATAAACGTCAAAACCCGCGGTTTTAATTAGTTGACTTTTTCCCGAGCCCACTGTATTTAACAAGTATAGATGTATGCAAACATGTATGTGCAAGTTTTGGTTAGAAACTACCTAGCGGCTTCAAAATATCTTTAATACAATTATGTTAAAGATAAGCCGACTTCACTTAAATAAAACACTGATTTTATTTGTAGCAGATTATTGCATTTCAGCATTATCTTGTGAGCTTATAATCAAACATATGAGAATAAGATTGGCTGCAATTTGTTAATCGTTACTCTATGCTAGCGCACTGCACTAATCCGCTCAATTTAATTTTTGGTACTGAGCTGGTACCCACAGCAATATTGCACCAATGAAATACACAGCAGTTATGTGATTGCCCCATTTGTGAAAAATGGTTGCCCCATGATTACGAACAACGTAATAAATAAGAGTAAGAGCGCAAATTGCAACTGCCCTACCTAATTAGACTTTAACTTTATTATTTTGTCAAAATCCTTTAGTTGTTTTTGCCTAGTTTTTCAGCATGTCTATATGTCGCCGACACTTCGCTGATGCTACTCAGCTCGTCAGTACACTCGTAAACCTTCGAAAATAATGTTGAAACATTTACTTCATATTCTATTATTTCAATTGACGAGCTGAGTAACATCAGTGAAATGTCGGCGACATGTGGAAAGACAGGCAAAACAACTAAAGGGTCTTTGACCCAAAATAATTAATTTCAAATAAAATTGCTTAATAGCGAATAAATCATTTTTGAATTATAGATTTTTAACAATATTTGAATTTTAATTGGCGCATTTTTATTTCTTTGACTAACAATCTACCCTAAATTGGAGCATTGATAGTTGGCAGTTGCTGTTAAAAAAATCCTCATGCCCTTTGCACTTGAAAATCTTATTTTGACAGTGCGCCGGCTGCAAATTTTTTCTTTGTTTTAGTGTTATTTATTCTGAAATTGAGGTAACTTATTTTGTTGGCGAATTTAATGTAATTTTGCAGGAATAGGTTTGATAAGCACTGTTATGTACTTTGACGTATACGCGTTTATAAAAAAATTAATTGCTTGGCGTAGTTTTGACTGTTTTGTCGTAATGATCATACTAGTGTATCCAATTATTGCACTTGTATTTTTGTTCGAGTAAGGAATTAATCGATTGTAAACTTCAAAAATTGATTTATCGAGTAAGGTTTTGAAATTGTTGGAATAATTATAACAATAATTGTCAAAAATACTTTATATAATGAAAAAAACATGTGCATTTGGTTTTATGCTTTTTATTTTAGAACAAAAAACAACATAAAAGTTTAGTTGAAAACAAAAAACAATTCATTTGTATTAATAAACAAATCAAAAATAATAATAAGAAGTAGGTAATATATATTTGTGTACAAGCCGAATTCAATGTTAGGTGAACTGGACAACACATTTGTTCTACTTTTTTCGAGCTTAGGAGGCTTCAAATGTCAAATTTTATTTACATTTTTCATTATTTTTAAATTGGGAGAAAAACTGAATTTATCTGAAAATTTTAAAATCGTGAAAATAAACCCAAATATAATAAATAACAAGCAAGAAAGCTATATTCGGCTGGGCTGAATCTTAAATACCCCTTCACAAAACTAACGTATTTTCGGTAAAAAGTGTTCAAGTTTACAAAATGTCCAGTTTCTTGAGAAATCGGTTTTCGCTATATCTCGTCTATAAATGGACCATTTTTTTTTGGTCACTAATGACGAAGTGAAATCCTAATATTTACTTTAAATCAAAAAAAATGTTCAAAATTTCCATACAAAATGCAAAATTTTTCCGAGGTACCTCCGGTGTTTTCGATATATCTCAGCTATTCGTGAACCGATTTTGCTGAATTTAAATAGCGATTCCTCGTGGATAATATGCAACATATTGGTGAAAGAACGAAGTTTCAAGTCACATAGTTTTATCAGAAACTTGATTTCCAACAACTCACAGACGGACAGACGGATATCGCTCAAATAACTTTTCTATTAAAGCTGATCAAGAATATATATACTTTATAGGGTCGGAAATGAATATTGAAAAAATTACAAACGGAATAACAAACTTATATACTTGTTAAAAAATCAATACAAAATACACCACATCGCTTTAAAATAAAATTTTCGCTTAAATTACGAAAATATTAACACAAATAACTTTAAGCGATAGCGAATGTCATAAATGTTACTGTATAGAAAATCTGATAAAATATCGTTTTAGTTATTTTAAGGCTACGATTATCGAAATAAAAGTTACAGAATCGCGCTGCAGAACTTTAGTTAATCCAAACTAAGCTCATTTTAAAACCAAGTAAATTAAAGCGTTCAAATATACCTGAGCAAATATAGTAAATAAATTAAAATTAACAGTAACAGCTGATTTAAACGCAAAAATTATTCTCGAAAATATGTATTGAAAGCAAAGAATTTATAACTAAACATGTCTCATGTTTAATATATATTTTTAACGATAATATAAGCGTAAAAACTAATGCCAATTTCCATTCTGGCATACATGTCACACTTATGCTACTCAACTACGGCTTTACGTTTCATTGTGAGAAAACATGTAAGCATGTAAAAGTTTGTCGTTTTCCTTTTCTAAATATGTTACATGAATAATGGTGAAAATGTGCCATCCATAGCACTTAAATATTATGTGAGGGTAATATAACACACTTTTTTACAGCTGTATTGCAGTACATTTTTATATTCGATTTTCGATCTTCCCTGGTTATTACGACATTACATTACATTAAGCAACCACAATTTACTCCGAAAATCTTGCAATTTTCAGAATATGCAAAAACCTTGAAATCTGCGAACAATTTCAAAAAATCAGTAATCGATTTCAAATAGTTTTTTTTACAAATTTAAGCAATTGTAAAATTGGCAAATAGTGAAATTTGTTAAAAATGCATTTAAAAGATATGTATACTAAAAATACTAAATTATGTTTTATAAGTAAAATACAAAAATAGTTTATAAAATCGACAAGAAAATCTGCAAAAAAGAAGAAAGAGATTTAAAATTTTTATAAATTTGATAAACAAAGTTATATTTGATAAATTTTCAAATTGGCACAAAATTCATGAAAATTTTGCAAAATTAAGAAAGAGATTTTAAATTATTTATGAATCTCGATAAACAGTTAAAAGTAGATACCTGCTGTAAAAACGTGAGAGTTCGTGAAAATTTGGTACAATGCAAAAAATATATCTTAAATAGTTTACACATCAAAGAAAACAAATTTGGTAAAAAAGCACGAAAATTTGCGAAAATATTGCAAAAGGCAGAAAAAATTTTAAATTGTTTATGAATTCGATTGACAGTTACAAAGTAGACACCTCCTGCAAAATCGCGAAAAAATTGCAATATGCAAAACCACATTTTGAATAGTCCACAAAACTAACAAACTCTTTGAAAATCAAAATTATTTTGTTCTACCAGTGATGGAAAAGTTGATACGATCGTACTTTGATGCTATTTGATTTGGTAAAATACCGTGCTACTACTCCACTGTTACATTTGATACTCTCAGTGATACATCAAACCATTCATCTGTTTTGTCACATCTCCTTCATCACTTATAGTTAATGAAATGGTAACTCCACTTCTATTATGTTTTCCTAAATTGTTTTGCGTATTCGCTTTGTTTTTCACAATGTTATTAAGTAGGGTAGCTGCAAAAAATAGCTGTTATGTTTTCGGTGCTTGTTTCGATAGAATTGTCAATCTCAATGCAAAAAGGACTAGTAATTTGAGCTCCTGAGTGTAATCGGTCACTTTCTTTAATCGTAGGTAAAGTGAGCTTTTTATGTATTAATTCATAGCTTTTGATAACTTTTTATTTTCATAAAGATTTTTTTGCTGTTTAATAAAAATTAAAAAAAAAGATAACGATTTGTTACTCTTGAGGTTAAAAAAGTACTCTCAGAAAATTTTTTTGATACCGAAATAAAAATCATTTCGCATCTCTGTGTTCTACTGAAATGTATAAAATAAACACACTTTGAGGGGTTGGTGCGAAGCACGATATGCGTGCTATTTGCCAGAAAGGAAATCACCAAAAATTTGTTCAATTTACATATTTGCGTCATTTTCCTTCTGTTGTGACCAGCAAAGTGTTGTAAGGGTGTATTCGACGTATGGAAAAATGATGGCAAAGTTTTGTTCCAGAAAGAAATTTTTTGGAAATTACTAACACTCTTTTCACCAAGAAAATAAAATTAACAACTAATAAAATTTTTGCGACAAAACTTGTACCTTTGACGGGGCCTTGGTTTTGAGCAGTTTAATCATCATTACAAAAATGCATACTTATATGAAACCTGTGCTCGAAGCAGGTGGCAACCCTGTCATGAAAACGTCTAATTTTCCAAGCGCTCTGCATTTCTCGTTTAAATTTATGTCGATTTCCATTCTGGCATACATGTCATGACACTTATGCTACCCTAATAAGGTGCCTTTACATGGTAATACAAGTATTACGACATGTCAAAACTCTGTGTTATCATGTAAAAGCAAAATGTATTGAAAATGAGAGAATACGGATGAAAACTTTGACAAGCGGTTGGTAAATGTTTACTTTTCTAAACCAATTTAGAAAACTCATCACACCAGAGCTGTATTTTATAGTTAACAGTGGCAGCATTGTCAGTATTAATGAAGGCGGCTACATTTTTATACAATAAATTACACGAACAACCAATGAATGTAGTAAATGTTCATGTTGTTTTTGTAGATTTTGTAAAATCGCAATCATCTGATATTTTTATTTGCTGCTCAGCAGTTTTATCATTTTACTTTGATTCTACAAAATCTGGTCGTGTAAACATAAAAGGATTTGTAACAGACTTGTTCTCAGCTTTTTTAATACGGAGAGGATTTCATAATTTTTGCATCACACAAAGTCGTTCTACTTTGTATAACCACGTAAAGACACCTTTAGGGTTTCTGTTCAATTGTGACAAAACATGCAAGAATGTAAAAGTTTGTCGTTTTCCTTTCTGAATATGTTACACGAATAAAGTGTGAAAATGTGCCACGTATAGCAATCAAATAGTATGTGAGGGTAACAAAATACACTTTTTTACATCTGTATTTCAGTGCATTTTTGTTTTAGATTTTCGATCTTTCCTATCTTTTACGGCATTACATTACTTCAAGCCACTGCAATTTACTGCAAAAAAATTGCAAAATGGTTTATGCACATATGCAATACATGCAAAACACATGAAATGAGCGAAAATTTTTAAACAATCAGTAAAGTAAAGATTGGCAAATAGTGAAAAATGTGCAAAATTTTGAAGAGGCATCAATGTATTAAAAGATATAGACAAACAATACTTAATTACGTTTTAAGATCGAAATGCAAAATAGCTTATAAAATCGGCAAACTTTTGAAAAGAACGAATTCGGTACCGAAGAAAGAAAATTTGCAACAATTATTCAAAAGGAAGAAAGAGATATAAAATTTTTTATAAATTCAATAAACAGTTATAAAAATGACATCTGGTCCAGAAAATAAAAAAATTTGCGAAATGCAGCGAAGAAGCACAAAAACAGAAAGAAATTTTAAATTGTTTATAAATTCAATACACAGTTACAGAGTAGACACCTTCTGCAAAATCGCGAAAATTCACGAAAAAAATGCGATATGCCAAACCAAATTAAAAAAAGTCCACAAAATTGCCAAACTTTTTAAAATAAGACATTCTTTGAAAGAATTCAAAAATTCGGTAAAAACATTAACGTTTAGTGTAAAATCATAAAATTATTTTTTTCCGCTGAAATGTATAAAATAAACACACTTTTTAAGGGTTCGTGCGACATGGCAAAAAAATATACACGCGTGTTATGCATGCTACTTGCCAGAAAGGAAATCACCATTGTATAAAATACCAATTAAAAAATATAGCTGCGAGGTAAAAACATTTTTTTTTTATAAACAAAGTACAAAGAGTCTAAATCATGAATAAATCTCGTCGTAGTGCTAAAAACAATCAAACACATTGTGGTCAATGCAAATTAGTGATAAGCGAAGAACAAGACGATTTCATTGAATGTGATAAGTGCACCAAAGTATATTATGTATCTACTTTGTGTAACATTAGATAAACGCAAGTACGAATTTTTCTTGAGAAATGAAGATGAAGAAAATACATGTGATCTGTGTGATGGTATGAGTTGTATTAAAAATGAGCTGAGTGAGATCAAGAGAGAATTTAAAAAATTAGATCAGCTGGCTACTTTGACTGGAACAATGACTTGTATGCCAAAACAGTTTGATGACATTATTAAGGGCGTTCAAGAATATAAGAGGAAAATAGAAGTATAAGAAGAAAATAAAATGCTAAAGTTAAAGTTAAAAATTTTAAAGATTCAATTAAGTTTTTAAATGATCAGCGTGTTAAGAACGATAGTTTGTTACCGGTCTAGAGGTACCATCTGTATCGTCGGCAATAAATGCTGTGCTGAAGTTAATCAGTCACGTTGGTGTAAAGCTACAACCTGAAACTACGGATGATGCATATTTTATAAGAGATAAAAATAGTTACACAAGTAATAAAAACAAGAAACAAATAGTGGCTGTTAAATTCAATTCCAATAAATCAAAGGACATGATGATGTCAGTAAAGCCAAAGCATAAAGAAAATGAAGATACTTCAGGCGTTTTTGTTTGTGAATGCTTAAGTTGGAAGATTTTAAGCCTGTTTTACCATACAAAATCTCTGAAGAACGTACTTTATAGTACCTAGACCCAAATGTATTAATAATGCAGCTGATGTCGATAATTTTCTGTTAGAAGCTACAACTGCGTCGAGAGGTCGGAGATCACTTCATGAAACTCCATATCTTGTAGTTGAAGATGATATACATTTCTCACCTTAAGGCCCGATTTATGACAACAATTAAATACCATTTAGCTAATTTATATTTAAATTTAATTAGCTTTTAAATACAATTTCAGTTTTACAGTGCAAAATATTTCTTCTCATTAAATTGCGATAAAAATATGGTTGCGCTGGAAAAACATCACAAAATATCAATAATTTTACAGAGAACAGCTGCTTTCCAAAAAAAAAAGCCCGCATATGTTTTTCTAGTTGCAAAATATTACAAAGTTTTTAGTTTTTACTGCTTTTTTGCATAAATTAGATTATAAATTATTGCATAAAATGGAAAAACACAGTATCACTTGTATTTTCTTCATCGGGAGACATTTTTTTATTTGCCCAAAAAATTGCAACCAACACAAACGTAAACAAAGTCCAAAACCATATAATATTTTAAATTCACTTTAAATGCCTAATGCTGCTCATTTAAATCGCAATAAAATAAGATCTGAAAAAGTCAGTTATTATAGAATTTAATGCTAAATGGCATTTAATTGTTCAGACATAAATCAGGCCTAGGTGTTTAATTACTGTTGTTTAATTTTGTTGTTATTTTTCTTTTATGATAAATAATCAATACCTTTTTTCTTAAGTTCTCATGAAAATTATTTAAAACTAATAAAACAAATATTTTGATATAATAAGTATAGACGTCAGAAGGATTTCTTGTATTGATAAATTTAATAAATATAAAACCATGCTACCGAGTATTATTGCTGTTTAGGAAATCTGGCTGCGTAAGGATCTTGTTCAAAGCTATAACATATGTATACACAAGTGCGCATTGCTGCAGATCTGATGGTTTTGGAGGCAACCTCTATCTTTTTTCGAGATAACCTGCAATATACTTGTGAAATTTGTGAGAGCAACAATTCCGTTAAAGCAGTGGGCTTAGTATTGGAAAAACTAATAACTTAATAAGTGTAACGTAAGCAACTTTTTATTATTTCTGGAGAATATCATTCGTCCAAATGGCCGTAGTCCCTCTGTTATTGTTGGTGATACTAATATTTCCAGTTTTAAAACGCATCCGATAAATAATCTTGTCAATCTACTACAGAATTACGATTTTAGGAATTGCCATTCATTAATCACTCGCCCAGTCAGTGGATCGTCGATAGACCCTATATACAGCAACATTCAGAACATGTTATATACAGATTTAATAGAATGTGGTATATCGGATAATAATTTAATGTCTTGTAGAATATAATTTGGAAACGTAAACCGATCTAATGTTGAAAATGCGATTGAATATTGTGATTACAACAAAGTAAAATTGTACATTGATAGTAACCTAACCAGAGTATTACAATCAGGTAATCCCTCAGATGACACGTCAATTTTAGTATACTGCTTACTCTTCTCGTGAAATATTAGAAAAAAAAATCATTAGAGAAAAAAATCACGCCGTGGGTTAATGGAAATTTACAAAGAATAAGTAAATGTAAATACAGACTTTGAGAAAACGAAGAAGATGCTCTAAGAAAACGGAATTGAATAAGAGATTGAAAAGAATTAGTAACAGTGGTTTATATTACCACCTTTACCTGTAAGAAACTTGACGAAGGTCACAGTGGTGTGATTGGTGTGTTTCTGATTTAGCGAAGGCGTTTGATATTATTGATCATCGCGTTTTTATGCAAAAATTGAGTATTTATGGTTTTGCTGGCAAAGATCTTAATGTGCTTGAACGTTATTTATTGAATCGAAAACGGTTTGTTCAGAAAATTCACAAAAGTGCTCTTTAAGATGGTTGAGTATGGTGTCCTGGGCCCCACTGCTTAGCATTTACCAGAATGACATTAAGAACCTTGGCCTTACAAGCAAACTTTTATATATGCTGACGATATAAGTATTTTCTATCCTTCCAATCATGAAATAGTTTCCAAAGCTTATATTGAACGAGATGATGCACTAATTTTTGAATTTAAAAGAATAAATAAATTTTTACTGAACACCAATTAAACACAGTTGATAAGATTTAAACCAAGCAGTCAGCGAAATAAACATTTAGTATATTTGTAAATGGAAAAGAAATAGTAGTCTTCGTCTATAAGGTTTCTGGGTACCTATTTGCAAAATAATCTCTCGTGGTATCAACATGTTAAGTAAAAGTTTTCTCAGGCTATAGGCATACTGTACAAATGCAAAAACAAATTTGGAGAAAGTACAAAACTGATGATCTACGATGCTTTAATTTAAAACCATTTTCATTATTTGACAATTTTGTATGAATTAAGATCAATGCAGTGCATGCCAAATAAGGCCCTCAAAATCATTTACAGTCTTCCTTTAACTATAACTATTTAACTAGATTACCAATATTTGAAATATATAAACTACCGCTCTTGCTTTATGTCTTTAAATGATCCACAATATTGGTCATCATATCATTGTTTTCATACGAAATCAGCAAACATTTAACATACGAAAACATGAACTTAGCTGCATTTTTATGCGGATTTGAAGCAATTAAGCAACGTTTAGAATATATATATTTTGAATATATATGTATATATAAGTTTGTGATTCCGTTTGTAATTTTTTAATATTCATTTTCGACCCCACAAAGTATATATATTTTGAATCAGCATAAAAAGAGCATTAAGCGATGCCCGTCTGTGAGTTGTTGAAATCAAGTTTCTGAGAAAACTATTTGACTTAGAAACTTTGTTCTTTCACTAATATGTTGCATATTGTCCACGAGGAATCACTATTTAATTTCAGCGAAATCTATTCACCCAATTCTGAGATATAAATCGAAATCTGAGGCTACCTCGAAAATTTCTGCATACTTTGTATGAGATTTTGAATTTTTTTCTTGAGTTTTAAAGTTGGAATAAAATTTTTATAATTTAGTATGGTCATTAGAGTCCAAAAAAATATTGAAATCGGTTCAGAGATAAAGGAAATATAAGCCTCTTTATATATATTGTTTAAAAGAAAATTGCAAAATATTATGAAGTGAGATTCGAACCAGTGATTCAACGGCTGTGTAACAGACCACTCAGACAACTGGGCAATCCGATCTCATAGTGGTCTGTGGTATTTATAAGTTTCCTTTTTGTTTGTTTAAAATAGTTTCCTTATTAATAACATCACTGCCACATTAAAAGAAGCATTTTGTCAATGTATTGAGAGCTTTTTTTAACGATTGTTTAATGTACGTATGTACATATGTATGTTTGCAAAGAGATGTAATGAAAATAGAGCATACTTATCTTTGTTTTAAATGGTTTGCGTCGGTGGCTGAATGTTTATTTACGTTTATAAGCGCATGTACATGTGTGAAAAAAGAATATGAAACAATAATAAGGAATGAGTAATAAAAAAATGAAGCTTAACTAATGTGATTGTTGTTTTGCTGCGTTGCTGCTAGGAAGTTTGATGATTTTAGTACCAAAATAAAGAAAGCAGAGTACCTATGATGACATATATATAGTTAATTGGCAAAATTTTATTTATTTGTTTTATCTGTAGATATGTATGTATGTGTGTATATTTGTTTGTTATATTATATGCAGAATTTGCTTAAGTGACGCGAAAAATTGCAGTTTAGTTATCTACGAACATTTGTTTTATCTACAAACATTCATACATACATATGTATGTACCTATAAAACAAATGAACCAAATAAACAAATTTTTTTTGGTATTTTAACAGGCGTAGATAGGTAGCTCTTGGATGTTGCCTTGCATTACATGCAGAGCGTCAAAGTTGAGTCCGCGCTTGCTCTCCCTATTTTTGCTTAATTCTTTTACGCATGTTTTATGTATTATTATTAAATAATAAATTATGCATATTTGGTTTGCTGACAAACATTTGTTTAGCTCAGATTTTGCATTCTCGCTTTTCTTCTGGCTTTATGCCTGTCTTACATGTGCTTACGCACACAACTTTATATAGGTATGTATACTTGACATGTATTAAATAACATGAGCTGTTAGTTAATAAAAGGGATCTCATAAATTGTCATTATTATAAAATATAACAAGTTATTATTGAGATTTTCAACATGAAACTTATTAATTGTGAAGGGTATTTAAGATTCTGTCTAGCTGAATATAGCTTACTTAACTGTTTCTATCTCAAACTATTTGCTATAAATATTGAAACATTTACTTTTATATTTTGTTAGCAGAATTTGTATAATATATTCCACCTATAAGGCACTGGGTTTATTTTAAATGAATTATTTATGAATACAAATTAAAAATGCAAATGGGTGGTGTTGACTATCGTAGCGGGTATGAAACAGCTGGTTGTGCCCTAGATAATAATTAATAAAATTTACTTTTCCTGCTTCTTCACTTTGACAATTGACTGCTACAATTAATCAAAAAATTCTACTTAATTGAGGATAAAATTAAGAACAGAAAAGTCGAACTTAATAAATAGCCGAAATAAATGGGTCAAATGACGTCAAAGCAAGAATATCTGACTTTTAAAAAGCAATACCTATATTTCTCAAACCATTTTTCCTACGACAAATAATAGTAAGCCGTCATTTTCATTAATAAATGCATATATAAATTAAACTTAAAAAATAGTTTGAAATTATAATAGCTCAAAAGGAAATTACCCCTTAGACAAGCTCTGTTTTAGCAATCAAAAGTGTGTGCTCGTACCATTTCATTTTCACGATAATCGGCTTCAAATCCCTCATGCTATTTTTATCAGATTCCTTTAATATAAAATTATATATATAGGTTCATATATACCAACGCAAAACTTCTAGATGCGATTTTATGCGAATGAATGTGCACACTATTGAAGAAGTCAATTTAAATTTAATACTACATTCACATTTACGTGTTCAACGTTTCATTCCTGTTTAAGAACTTAAGCACGACAACTTCTATATGTTTTACAATATATTAAAGTGTTTTGTTAAACATCTCAAATATCAAGTTTTATATATAGACAGCTGGTTAAACACGAAAAAGCCATGGTAGCACATCATTGTCGGCAATCCCATCATTAGTTAAGCTGTATATGTCGCTAATGATTTTATTTTTGAAATTTTTTCAATTTCATTAAGTTTACAATTTTTTTAAATAAAATAATAAGCTGACGAAATATCAATCTTAAATAGCTCAACTATATACAAATATAATGTGAACAGTTGCGTTTACTTTTAAAACATTTGCCTTAAACACTTTTAAAATCATAAATGTGAACATTTATTCAGCATGTAAAAGTACCTGGTTTTATCTGTGGAACGAAGGAACTTAGAAACAGTCTGCAAATAATAATGATTATGAGCACAAAGTATACATATGTACATATAGGGAACCAATTTTGAACACTTTCGAGACAGATAAAATATTAGGTTGGTTTTCTTTTTACTTTGAGTTTGACATAAAAATCGATAGAGATGAAAGAATATTTTTAATACAACAAAATTTATTTATTTCTCTGAACGCAAAACATACTTTTTAATTACATATCAACACACATTTTTTCTTTCTTACATAATGAAATATATGTACATATTTGTTTTTAAAAATTTGCTAATAGGTATCTTAAGAATTTTGCTCGCAAAATTTATGACTATAAATAGGTAGTCAACTTACATTTGCTATGTGAACTTTTTATTGCCTTATCCAAAACCTTTAAATCCAAGAAATCTGGTTTTCTATTTGTATTGTTGTATAAGTAAATGCATAATTATATAGACATACATATATTTCTAATATTTTTCCAGTTACAAAATTAAACTATTGAGAACCACATATTTTTAAAATAAATTGCATATTGTTACATTTTTCCTTTTATTATTATTTTTTTATTATTTATTTTTATTTGTGGTAGGTAGGTATTTACTAAACAAATTCACAACCTGAGTTTAACAATTAAATTGTTGTTTATTTTTTCTTTTACTTTAGTCAATAATTTGTATTTTTGTTAACTATGCATGTGCATATATAGGTGTGTGCATGCTTTTTAGTTCTTTTACATTTACTTTTATTTATTTTTTGCTGAATTCAACAACTGAAATACAAAAACCAATTTATGTGTTATTCAATAATTGTTAAACACATTAATTATATATTTTCTTCTTTTGTTGACAAAAAAAAACATTATGATTATGGAAAGCACTGATTGATTCATAAACGTTGCTAAAATATTTATTAACAAAACCACTTTCAACAAATATTTAAAAACATGTGTCGGTTTTATTGGTTTTATCAGTTGTTGTTCGTATTTTTGTTACTAGACAACTAATGTTTTGAACTCTTATTTTGTTTTCTTCTCTTTGCAATTTTCGTGATGTTGCGTTTGCACGCACAAAGCCCAGTAGGTGTTTTGTTGTTGACGATGACGTTAACAATGAAAAACATTTATTTTGCAGCCGTTTTGTGCGTTTTTCACATTTATTTTTAGCACTATAATTGTTATTGTTACTTCAAAGAGCGGAAGCGGATGCAAACAATCAAATCAATTAAAATTGCTTTTCAAATACTCCACATGTATGTACATACATATGTGTGCAACAATTATTCAGCACTCACA
>BGZK01003753.1:0-20102 GCA_005406025.1 Eumeta japonica
ATCCTTTAATGAACCCAAACTGAAAAATATTGTTCGTAAACTCAAATACCAAACATGATGAGCTGGATAGCATATTTTAACCTCACATTAAACTTTACTTTTTTTTGCAAATATACATGCATACATATGTATGTATTTATCGATAAATCCTAAAATTCTTAAGTGCCCTATCAGCAGAAACCATCAATCAGTGCATAGATGTAAGCGTCGCATGATAGTCGAATTTGAGGAGACATACAAACAATATGCAGCTTCAATCGCACATTGTATTTTGTCGTCGTAGCATACGTATTGAAGCAAATGAACTATGATTTATTATTGACTTTGTGTGCAGTGTTATTTGCCAAGTTCTTGTAGTAAGAAAATAGCAGAATTGAAAAATATTTGCTTCAATTTCAATTTTATTGTTAAAATAAAATTAAAAAGAACATTACAATCGAAATATGTGTGTAGTTTTATTTAATATTTTTTCATGAAAAAAAAACAACAGCACAACTGAAATATGTGCATGCACGCAACCCAGTGATTGATGGTTTTTGTTGATAGTCTACAGGGCACTTTAGGTTTTATATACATACGTATATAGCTCATTGCTATAATTTAATTTATTACATAATTTCTTATTTTAAAGAGTTGTTTCATACATATGTATGTATGAATACCGTTAGTCTCAGAAAGAGCCTATTTAGTATTCTGTTCATATTTGTATTCAAATTTGTTATTGGAAAAAAATGTGTCTGACATTATGTTGTCACACATCTACAACAAGTACTCTAATTGACTTATACTTTGCATCTAATACTGCAAACATAAATCTATATGATCAGGTATTTGCATCATGTTTTTCCAAACATGATCTTATATTCTTACACTACAATTTTCACATTCAAGAAGTCAAACAGAGTTTCAGTTTTCGTGATTTCAACAGCTTAGACGTTAATCAGCTGTATGAGTATTCATTGCGTGTACCATGGAATGATATCTATTTTATACTCAACATTGATTAACAATCCTATTTCTTGGAATACAACATTCAATATCTTTTTGTTTTAACTGTATCAATGAAACATAAAAAGATAACACAAAAACAGAAGCCATGGTTTACAGACATTATAAAACAGGCTATATACCGAAGAGACTTAGCTTATGCCAGGTGGAAAAGATTTAAAACTGTCGAACTAAAATTACAATACAAGACAAGAAGAAACGTTAATAAACATATAAAGCTTGTTAAAACCGAATACTATTCCACTCGATTTAGTAATGCAATTAATACTCGACAAACCTGGAATATTATTCGTGAAATCGGTATTGGCAAGCAATGCAACAACATAGACCCTAATGTTGATATAAACATGTCAGAAAGTTTATTGACGGTCCAACCAGACCCATTATTTTACAATTTCCCCCATCCGTATTAAGAACAGATAGTGGTGCCTTCGGTGATTATTCCTGTTTTTCTTGTATGACAAAATTTGATGTTATGTGTATGTGCTAGTCGATAAAATCGAATGCAGTGGGAACTGATAACTTACACCCCAAATTTATCAGAACATCAAACTGGAAACATGCTAAAATTATACCACTAGCCAAAGCAAATGGTTAATATAGGCCAATAGCCATTTTGTGTTTATTTCGAAAGTTCTTGAGAAATACTAGAAACATGTTTTCAAGTACACAATCAGGTTTCCGCGAAGGTCACAGCTGTGTTACGGCTCTCGTGGACATAAGTGAACGCATACGACAGGGATTGGAGGATGGAAATATAAATTTCTTAGTGCTTCTTGATCACTCCAAGGCCTTTGATACGGTAGACCATGTCATACTAACGAAGAAATTAAAACACTTTTCAGATTTTCGGACACATCCGTTAATCTTATTGCGTCATATCTTTCTGATCGAGTGCAATCCATTTTCCCCAATAATGTTTGGTCTGAAACTGCCACTCAAAGAGGTGCCTCAGGGATCTATATTGGGCAAACAAATCCCGAAATATATATTTGAAAACCTTCGTTTATTCCAATCTCCTCGTAATCGAAACACTGTAATACCTCGGCATCAATACCTAGTGTCCGAATGGCAACTTTTGTATATACCACGCCGACTTTGGAATAATCTTGCACTCTGTCAACAATTAAACAGCAATACTAATAGCTTCAAAAATTTCTAATCCATTTTTGAATAAAATTTTAAAGAAATTTATAAAACCTTTGGGATATAATTTTAAACTCGTTTAAAATATGATATTCAAACATACTTTTCTTTCTTTTTTATAAAGTTTTAGTTTTTATTTATCATGTTTTTAGTTTTTTTTTTGTATTTAGTAATATTTAAAACTATGTTTATATATACTTTTATTGTACGAGTTAAAACTTGTATTCCCCTTCTTTTTTTGTATTTATCACAATCCGTTTCTGTACTATAAATATTAGATTAAGTCTTGTTTACAGGAAATAAATAAATAAATATTTTTTTTAACTAAAATTTTTTTATTATGTGAGATATGGAAAGAACCAATTTGAAACAAATTCGAGTTGAGTGCTTCTACTTGATGTATGTATGTATTTTAACAAGTGCATGAATGTATTCAAGCCATACAAATTTCTGAAGTCATAACACAAGCGCATATATTTGCGTCTTTCAATATTTGTAGTACAGTTTAGCACTGTTAAATTTTTTTAGCAGACTGGCTGTAACAAAGCAAAGAACGTTGTTGTAATTTTATTAGTGTAGAGTATTCAAATAGAACAGAAGACAATAATCTATTATGTTTTGAATCAAAGAGCTTGTGTTTCATTGTGGAAAACATACATATGTATGTATTGTATGTATGTGTCAGTGTGTTGCAGAAGTAATACATATACATGTATATATATATATATATATATATATATATATATATATATATATATATATATATATATATAATTATATATATATATATATATATATATATATATATATATATATATATATATATATACATATATATATATATATATTTTAATAACTTTCCCTCAAAATTGTGATTTTGTAACTAAAAATTCAAATGGCGCCACTGTGCCAAACGTTACAGTCACATAATATTCATAAATTTTTGGTCAGACGTATTTACATTATTTTCATACGATTCTGCCTTTTCTCAATAATTTCTAACAAACATTTAACTGTTTTGCAGGCTGGGTAAGATATCCCCGCCAGACTGGTATCGCCAAGTCAGCTGGTTTTGTCAAGTAAATATCGCACTCATCTGTAGCTCAAAAGTGACTCAATACAAATTTTTTAGTTTTTCAGAAATCCATAAACAACATTTTTGACCTTTATAAAGTTAATAGTTAAAAACAAACAAAAAATTTTGGCCAGGAAATGCATATGAATTAAGTTTCTTTTATTTAGTTTTACACTAGATAACAAACACTTGTTTTGATGACAAGTATTTACGGAGTTAATTCAAGTTTTATAGCCACAAGTCTAATTAAAATAAATTCTAAGAAGAGATTTTTTAATCAAAAGTGTCCCAATTCAAATTAAATTTATTACGTAATAACTGAGATATTCTGCTTTTAAACATATTTTCTAACTGATAAAAGGCGTTACTGTCTTTTGATAACAAACAAAATCCATTAAACTTTTTTTATAGATAAACAAGTCTGCGTGTATGTGTGTGCGTGTGTGTTGCTTAATAAGCTACAAACTCGAATAAATGAAAATTTTGAATTGAGTCACTTTTGAACTGTGGATGCTTTTTTATGTTCTTGCATAATGTAATACTCCAGTCGAATGAGTAAAGAGAAATACATCATACATGCATGCCCAGGAGGTACCTACATGCTTTTTTTATTTAGTTGTGCTTTTGAGCTCCAACCCGGCAGACAGTTTAAACGCATGAAAGCTATTATTGTTTTTATGCGAAAAAAATACATTAAATTTATTAAATAAATAAAAAAGTGAAAAAAATAACTTGAGTTATTATTTTATTTCTTTTTCTATTATTTTCAAACGAAATTTGAGCAAAATGAGCAAACCTATTTTGTATTACACCCCCCGCAGTCCACCATGTCGTGCAGTTTTGTTAACTGCTGCTGCTTTGGCAGTTGATTTGGATTTGAGGTGAAGCAATAAAACACTGAATTAAAAGCAAATTATATTTTTGCATTAAATAAAATGTTTATTAATTAGGGTGCTAAACTTAAAAGAAGGCGAGCATTTAACACCCGAGTTCCTGAAACTCAATCCGTTGCACACCATTCCCGTATTGGACGATAATGGCGTTGTTGTCACAGATTCTCATGTGATCTGCTCTTATCTGGCTGATAAATATGCAATCGATGAAACTCTTTATCCGAAAGATAAAATCCAACGCATGAATGTTGAGGCTCGTTTGTATTTTGATTGTGGACATCTCTTTCCTCGTGCTCGTTTAATGGTTGAGCCTGTCCTTTACTTTGGGGCAGATAAAATTGAAAACGAAAAAGTCGTTTACATGCAAAAAGCTTACGATGGCCTAGAAAAATGTCTCATCAACTCAAAATATTTGTGTGGGGAGGATCTGACTATAGCAGATTTGTGCTGTGTGGCCTCGGTATCTACGGCCATGTTGTTTGCTCCCATTGATGAAAAGCAATTTCCGAACGTTAAGGCATGGGTTGAACGCCTGTCCGAATTGCCATATTACAAGAAGAATAATCAAGAAGGTGCGGATATTTTGTACAAATTCGTACAAGAAAAACTGGAAGAAAATATAAAGTCGAAAGCTCTTTGAGCATAACATTTAATTATGTAAATGTTTCCTCAACACAAAGAAGCAATTTGTTAATAAATTTTATGTGAAAAACATAAAATACTTTTGTAGTTACTGGTCATAAAATCACGATGTTTAACTAACCATAAACGGACAAAAGATCGTAAATTACAGTAACTCTTGTTTTAGACAGAGACACACATTTTTTTAAGTCGACCTTTGGCCGAACCAGAAACTGGTTTCGCTAGTAAAAGTTTTCCTTAAACGTTTTCTTTTTTTGTATTTCGCGGAATCCCAATTTGCCCGAAAGCTGTTCCCGTACTCAAAGTTCAGGCAAGTGAGAGATTTTGAGAGAGAACTATTCTTCTTCTTGCACAAAATAGCCCGAACTTTTTCTTCGGGCTAGTTTGGGCAAACAGTTAAATATTCAGCTGTTTCAAATAGTAAACAATAAAAAATTGCAAACAAATATTACAAAAAATTTAAAATAGTGAATTTTATTAAAATATTAAATTATAAAAGCTTAAAAATGTAACTACATACTTGAATTTTGCGTTAATGCACACTAATGTGTCTTATATTCATAAGAATAAATATAATTTAATTTACTTCAAATGATTTTGTGTATTAAATGCCAAAACAGCTGACGTTTTGTTTTGGGATAGAAATGTGGTTTTTAGTGTTCCCGTACTTTTGTGCGTTTTTGTCTATTATTGAGAGAAATTCTTGCTTGCTCTCATTTTACTGAACTTTGCCCAAAACGTAAGGGAACGCATCTATTATGTTGACTGGGTTGGCTCTCTCCCCAAACTCTTAATTTATTTTTAATTTTAGACATCTCTCTTCTACAGCATTCAATTTTTATTTCTTATTTTTGAAAGAAATGGCGCCTTATACTAAAACCGGAAACATTTTTTCCTAAAAATATTGTCTAAAAATTGTGTTCTAGTATTACCTTTCAGAAATTGAGAATGTTTGTGAATAATCGTCTAAATAAAGCAGGATTCTAGCAACGGCTTCTGATGTTTATTGTGACGGATTTAAAACAGTGAAAGTAAATTTGGTATGGACCGAGTAACGAGACCAATGCCCAAACTGCATTAGAAATATTTCATCATAGATTTCATATACATAAGCCATATGGTTACATTATATTGAGAGAATTTTATAAGAGAAGCCTAAAACTCTTTAATATTGAAAAATTAACCGAAAATTTTTAAACTTTTTTCACTTCAACTTATACATATTCACTGAAGATGTGCTTTTGTGTAGCAGTGAGTAGGTACTGCTCAAATGAATGCAACAATCTAATACTCACTATTCTTTAATCAATTAACAGAATAAGAGTGACTTTTTATGTCAAGTATTCACATAGAATATGTTAAGTGGACTCTTTGTGTATATGTACATACATATGTATGTATATACACAGAAGCCAAATATAAATTCATATTTGGTAAACACGCCGGCACATGCATAACCCCGTCATGACTGACAATAAATTCATTAGCACATATTGCGTAAACGTCAAAGTTATGTTACTTAATAGAAGACGCCCCTTTTTCGAGCGTTGCAATAATTTCAAACTTTGTTTTTGTATACCTATTCATAATGCAATAATACACAAACTAGCCGCAAATGACCAAAAAATGTAAAATTGTACAAAATTTTGCTGTGAACCTTCTCGTATGGCCTTTTTTATATTGTGAGTTAACATACATAAATACGTTTTCCATACCATTAACATAAGCAAAGCAATATTGTTCCGTTGTTCTGCTGACGTTATGGCCTTATTGCTAAGATATTTATTGCTAGTCTAGACGGGGAATACGTATGTATGTACCTATGCACATATATCCTCCACAATGAAACACAAGCTCTTTGATTCCAAGAACATTAGATTTTTCTTCGGTTCTACTTAAATAAGCTACAATTAATAAAATTACAACAGGAGCCCATTTCACAAAACAATTGTTTGTAAGCCCAACCCTTTTTATTGTGCACTTTTTAAATTATTTATACCAGGGTACACTTCACAATTTGTGAATTAATTTGCCTGGTTGTGGGCAAAACGTAAATAAAACTTTAAGAAACATATTTTTTATATACAAGCCGTAATAATTCATTGAGAACTGTCTATTTAAATTTTAATCATTTATTATTTTATTTACAAATTAATTTGTACACTTCTTTATTTTACCAACACACTTTACAGCAAACACGTTTAACTTCTGTCAAATAGCCAATTTGGCATTTCTAGATTTTGACAGTCGTGAAAAGTACAAGAACAAAATACATGTAATTTTTTCTTGATGGCTCCTGATTAAGTGTACCCTGATTTATACGTGTGACTGCGAAGAGCGTACAAGCATAGCGGTTGTTGGTAGTTTTCAAATACAGTGTGTAAAATAAATTGCGATGAAATCAAAAAAATACTTCATGATAAATTATGCTTTTGGCAATGCTCGATGCCTTTGTGTTATCAAACATTTAAAGGGCATAGGGAAAATATTTTAATGATACATTATAAAGATATAAAAATTTTAATAAAAAACTATTTATTGACCTTTATGAAAACTCTTTTCTATCATATACATATCATTATGAGTCTACTTTACAATATTAAAAGAATAATTAAAAGCTCTACCAAAAATTGACAATATTGAAATATTGCTTTGGAGAACTTTAAGTGGCACAGCATATCCCGAAATAAAAAAATTCTTTAAAGCTTATTTCGCTTTTCCTTTAGCATATCTATTTGAAAAAAATTTTCTTACTAAAATACCTATGTTTGTTCAGAACAACTTAATAAATTAGACTCAAAAAACTGTTAACGATACAGTTAATTGAGACAAATCGATCAACCAGTGCGTGTGAGACTCAAGTATCGAAGATCAATTTAATGATGACATCAATTAAACACGACACCAGTACTAATGGGTACTATGTTCACACGGCAAGAAATATCGAGTTCTCTCTCTCAGTCTGGGTTCACAAGCGACCTTGGCTGAATCTATTGGGTTCGTCATTTGAATTTTTGAGAGCGAACCTACTAGATTCATATTGAATCTTGCTGTGAACCCCGTAAATGCTGCCTTCTCTAATTTCGATAGCAAATAATTTATCTGAACTAGCTGTGAAACCAAAATATAAGCAATGAGAAAAAATAAACCAAATGTAAAAAATTGTGGAAAAAATTATCGAAAATATTTAATTTGTGGTTGTTATTTTATCATTTAAAAATAAAAAAGAGGAAAATATGAAGCAAATAACAATTTCATATTTGTTTTACGAAAATCTTAAAAAACACAGCAATTGCACCAAATCAAAACCAGATAAATAGCCGTATGAACACCTAGATTCGCTATCGACGTTGAAAGAGGGATTATAGAAGTTCACTTTGTCGTCTGAACATAGCATAAAAGGGTATGTTCTAACAGGTTATAACGTGACATTGCCGTTTTATCGACAATGCAGAGTAAAATTCAACACACATCTCTAGCGTGATTTTTGGTGTTTAGTGTGTGCAAAATATTTGTGTAATTATTTGAGAAGAAAGAACAGTAATTAAATTCAACAAAAATGTTTTTCCTGCTAGGATCGGACTCAAACGATGAGGAAACTGAAAACCAAAACTTAATAGCAGAAAGAAGATTGCTTAGACAAAATTCATTCATTTTAAACTTGCCAAGTGTGAAATATGTAGTGTGAAGTTCAATAAATAATTGTTTAATTAATCCACTTTATTCCTCTTTAAGGTTTGAAAATTATTTTCGTCTAAATAAACAATCATGTATGCATGTACTGGAAATAATAGAGCCTTATTTAAAAATAGGAACTAGATCCACATTTATTGCAAACATCGTAACATTGAAAACGATACAACACAACACCAAAACACGACAACAAAATGAGCGGCAGATTAGCACGTCATTAATTATACAGAACAAGTAGCTGTGTTGCCAATCATCAATAATTAGCAATATTGCCAATAGAGTATACAAATTTGAGCAAAACGTAAAAATCTTGTCGTGTGGTATTGCCGTTGTCAAAGCAGAATAGAGATGTTTAACGATACCGTTGTGTTACTTTTATACATTAGTATATAGCAAGGTAAATCGACTACAGGTAGTCGCATTAGAAAATGCTCACCGGGTGAATTGTCACAATGACTCAAAACATAAGCAAAAATTAAAGCATAAACAACAATTAAGCAAAGGATAAACAACGATTGATCAAAACATAATCAACAATTATGTTTTTGTAATTTTCTTTCTTCTGACGTTTGGCCAGAATATTCTAACGGTATAATTGGGTTATAAGGCCACCTGTAGTAAATTCGCCTTAGTTTATAGCAAAGCGAATTCACTAGAGGTAATCGCATTAGAAAATACACGCCGGATGAATTGTCAAAATGACTCAAAACAAAAGAACAAAATCAAAGCATAAACAACGATTAAGCAAAGGATAAACAACGATTGATCAAAACATAATCAACGCTTATTGTTTTTTTTTTGCGCACAATTATGTTTTTGTTATTTTCTTTATTTTAACATTCGGCTAGTAAAATCTTACGGTATACTTGCGTAATAAGGTTACATGTAGTAAATTCGCCTTGGTATATAGGTACTAATAATATTGCATGCTGTGTACTCTAGCAAATACTTGCCATTAACTCATACTTGTTTTTTTAAGGCCGTGATACACTATCCCATACAGTCCTTTGATTCATTCACTTGACAATAATAGCAAAGTCTGAAAGACTTAAAAATCGTTGAAAATGGCATTGCTGGTGCCACACTATTATGAAAATATGATGCAAAATTAGCTTTGCAAAGAAATCATAAAATCTCTCATTTTATGAAAATTTTCATAAAATTTTGTAAATCGGACAGACTTGTCAAGAAAATCTACTTTTAGACTACACTATCGTACTTTTTGAATAGGTACCACCTACTGTTAGCAAAGTAGAAAACATCTTTACTGTTTGACTAAGTATTCAAGTAATTCACAAAAGCGCACGCCTAGTTCTTAAGTCGTTTCAATTATTTTCTAAATAAATGATGAAAGAAAGCAATATTTAACCCATTTATTTTTTTATGTCTAAAAAATCTCCTCAAAACTTGCTCAATAAATCTGTATTTGTTAAATACTTAAAAAAGCACTCAAAACAATCTTTTAATTCATTGCTTTTATGAATTATATGAATGAATAGGAATTGCAAGCAGTAACAGGCATTTAGTAACAAAAGTAGCAAAAGAACTTTTTGGATTCTCAAAAGATTTGCAAAGCAAGGGAAAACTTGGCAAATGGCAACGCTGTTGCTATATCAACAAGTGCCTCTCACAAATTTCATATGAAAAGCAATCAGTTATTTGAGTGATTTCTGTACAAATTGCTCACACAACTCGCTCGCTTCTGATGTGGATACAACCACACATTATTTAATTTCACAATTGGATGAATCATGCATGAGTGTAACGAGTTTATGTATGTAAATATGAATGGATACGAATCGAAAGTGGAATGAATGTACATGAACACTTGTATCTTGTTAGTATAGGGTACATACATATGTGCGGCTTAACAAAATTGAGCTCGTAGTATCGTTTCATTCGTTGTTCATTCAACAAGGTTTTCAACTACAGATATTCTGTGTGAGAAAAGTTTGATTTCGCTACAGTACATCCTTACATATGTAAGTATATTTATATATATGTACCTACAATTTCATTTGAAGACCCGCACAAACACATACACCTCCATTAGCATAGAGTAGACTTTACATAAGAATTTTATTTCTTGTTGAGCTAAAATAAAACGTACCTATTCTAATTTGCTTTTCTTTTTTTCATTTAATAGCAATTCGGAAGTACAAAACCAAATAGAAATGGAGATTAACGAGGTAGGTACATATGTACATCAATCACTAGTTAATAAAATAGTCAGGTCATTTTCACAAATGTATGTTAAAGCTAAAGTAATGGTAGGTACCAAATAAATATGTGTAGATACATATCACTATTGCCATTTTAGAGACTTTTAAACTAAATCTAGAGTTTTTAAAGTTCTGATTGCGGGTTTCAAACAGCTTGAAATAGCAATTTTTTACCATGTACCTACTTGGTTTTTTATGTGTGTATTATATGTTTTGTCCTTGGAGCAGCTTAACTTGTGAAAAATTAAATTATGAAATAGACTTATTAAAATCTGCAGAAATCTAAGCAAAGTGTATATTATTTCACTTCAGAAGAACTTGGTTGCTTTTTATTCACTTTTACAGTCGTATAGATACATTGCGATTATGAGGTTCCAGTATGTCTTTTAACAGAAATGGGAACAATGGGTTCGGAGGTACAGTGAAAATACATAAGATCGGCTCTGTGTTTTCGATAGTATCGTAATCAACAGCTTTTCCAATTGGACTATTTTTAAGCTTTAGGCTTTTTTCCCCGCTCAGTCTGAGTCCTTGGCTCAGAGCAAATAAATAGATCATGTCTTGCTTTCTCTTTCTTAGTGATAAAAAGTACCTACTACGCATATAGCGTTTATAGTTTCAAAGTTCTTATTGCGGGGGAAATGACAACGGGTTTTAAACAAACCTAAATAGCAAAAATTTTTTTATTTTGTACTTGTTTTTTTTTATAAGTACATATGTAGCTTTAGTAAAGTATTAGATGTTTCTTATCTATCAGAAATTTCGGTGTATCAACGCACAGTTCAATTAAAACCAGGGAACGGAATCATTACACATAAATTGTTATAATATGAACAAACATAAACATGTATACAAAGACGAACACAAACAAACATGAGTGCGAACAAACATAAAGTCGAACACGGGCAGACATGAGCATGATCAAACATGAACACGAATAAACGTGTTTGTTGAACTCAAAGTAACATCGCACACGACCGGGCAATTTATTTTTGTATGAAAAACAAGTACCTACATATAAAGATTATTTTTGCGCCAAATAAACATCAACATAAACATACGGGTAAATAATGGACACATTTTCAAACAGCGTAGCATATATACATTCATACATATGGTATTCTTCAACAATATAATAATTTTTCCTAAAAATTGTGAATAATGGATGCCTATGTAGATGTATGTTAATATACATACATAAGTGTAGTTGTGTAGTACAACGAATATGTTTATTCATTTTTAGTCCTTCACTGATAACTCTTATCACGACATATCTAATAAAATAATCAGCGGCGAACTTCGTTTGTGTGAAAAGCCTGGAAAAAGCAAAGTATGGCGACTCTTTTCCAGCATAATAAATCGAGACGGCAAAGAACTGGATTACGTGTGGTGTAAAAATTGTCAAAAAATCTACAAACACAAGAGCCCTCAAACTTCGAATTTATGCAGACACAGTTGTTTTTTAGAAATATATGCACATACGGAGAATGAAACTTTAACTCTGGAAGAAGCCCCAAAAATTCAAAATAACGAAGTCACATTTGCAAATCTAATAAACGCGTTAAGCAAATGGCTAATAGAGAGTAATTGCTCGTATTCTTTAATACGAAATAAAGGCCTGATGGCCTTTCTTACGGAGCTTTTAAAGATAGGTGAAAAGTTTGGAGGTGATTTATATTTAAATCTCAACAAATTATTACCGAGCGTGCCTGAAGTTCAGACCCACATATCTGACATTTATAATAATTTGTTCGCTTCATTAAAAGTGGACATCGCTTCAGTAAGGACAATGGGTTTGAGCTTAGCTGCTGAAATTCGGACAGATAATTTAACGGAAGAAGCTATATTGCCTTAACTATACATTATTTTAAGGATAGTGAGCTAAATCACAATTTGCTGGGATTTCAGCTACTCGACGGCTATTTAATTACAAGTAAGTATGTAATAAATTAAAAATTCAACGTAGTCATATCTCAAAAAAAAAAAAAATCAAACAAAACGCACTTTAAGTTTCAAAAGTTTAAACACTGCTATCTCATTGCGTAACATATTCTTTCGGTATAATATCGCTTTAGATTGAGCTATAAAGCAAATTGTTTTAAAAATTTATGGAGAAGTTATTTTGCTTAAGTAACTTCAAATTTTTCATTTTCAATATGACTACGTTGCAATAAAGGATATGATATGTAATTACAATTTAATTTGAAACATTGGTTTGACGTGTTTAAAATATTGAACACATTAATAAAACTTGGCCACCATCTCAACATTAGCATAAACGTTTAAATTAAGCTGATTATATTGATGAGGAGCACGGCCTCTTCTTAAACTGATTTCTACCAAGGCAGAATTCACTATAAGATGACGTTTTCCCTACCACAATAAAAACCAATCTGTCAAACAGAAATACAAGTATCTGACTGATTGGTACTGATATATCAAACGAAACATAAAAGAAACGATACTTTGGTTCACGCCAGCTTATAAGCAACATATGAGCTAAAAATGTCACCTTATAGCGAATTCGCCTTGATTTGTACCTTCTTAGATTTGAACTTCGCTTCTCATTGAGTTAACCGTCCTAATCATTCAGAGATTTCAAACTAAATCTGTAGTAAGTTGCTATTGCAAAAAAGGCTGTTTAGCGGATAGCGTGAATTTTAGTGGTACTATTTAGTTAGTTCTCCCACCCACTGGATGAATCATTGAAGAGTGTAGCGAACTTGATGTATATAGATTCATTGTGATTAGTATATTCTTATGCGTTATTCTATTAGCAAGATTGTGAAATTCGAGTGGTGAGTGCAGAAAAATTAGTGTCGAATTATTTACGTTGTATTTGATTTGAGTGCAAAAGCACACAGCAATATATTCGTTCACGTACGTAGTTCTGTATGCGCTACCTGCTAGCCAACAATAAAGCTTTGTTTGCATTTATTTCTTCCGTGTTGGTAAAACACATATGTATATATGTATAAACAACGTAAATACCAGTAATTTAAAACGTTATAAAGAAATGATGGATGGTGAGATAAATTAAAGATGTTTGAAATTTATGTTAAAATAATATAGAAGCATGTTTTTGTATGTACATATACATACATACATATGTGTTTTTGTTTTAGTCTTTCACTGGTCGCTCTTATAACGACATAGTCAATGAAATAATCAGCGATGAACTTCAATTGAGTGATAAACCTAAAAGAAGCAAAGTGTGGCTTCTCCTTTCAAAAATAACAAATAGAGATGGTGCAGAATTACATTATGTTTGGTGCAACAATTGTGAAAAAAATCTACAAATAGGTACAAACAATCTTAAACTTAAAATTTTGTGAAAAGAAATCATTAATATGGAGAATGAAGATTCACTACTTAAGGAAGATTGTTCCAGGGCTAAAGTGTGGAATTTCTGACAACAAGCTGACCAATTGTTCACAAAACAGCTAATAAAATATGTTATTCTTATGATTTCATTCAAAGTGAGCGTGTGATAGCGTTTTTAAAAGAATTTTTAAAAATGGTGGAAAATTTGGCAGTGATCTGGATTTAAACAAATTATTGTTGAGTTCTTCAGAGGTTTCTGAAAATGTATTCAGAGTTTTCCAAAATAGTTTTGCTGCAATTAAACAGGATATAGCTTCAGTAAAGGAGAATGGGTTTGGCTTAGTTGCTGACATTTGCACAGATGCCTCAACGGATGAATTCTATATTGTCTTAACTATGCATTACTGTAAGAATAGTGTGTTAACTTATCGTTTTGCTGTAATTTCAGATACTCGAAGGTGTTTCGTCGCAAGTGAGTGTAATATTTCTTAAGTTTATCTAGACACATGCACAGTCCTGTTTCAAATGGCATTTTCGTAAAAAGCTTCCTAGAGACTATCAAAAAAAAAATAATAATCAATCACAAGGTTGTGTGCGTGCGGCCGTTCTTTTTCGTGTACACGTACATAGGAATTTGTTGTCGGCTCGGCTGACAGAAAATCCAAAATTTTAATTTTATTCTGATGCTGACAAAATACGTGAAAATTATTAGCTTCTTTATTTATTAACTTCTTTAAACTTATTCTTCGGAACAAGTCCAGTAATAAACAACGATTTAGTTTGAAACCTTGTTTATTTAAATGAATCTTAAGACTAACATTTCCATATTGCTTAGTGTCTATTTTTATCTAATAGCGGAATTTAAACGGGTGTGCTATCAATCCTAACGTTATATTGTCATAAAGCTTAAACGTATTATCATTAGATGTCGGCTGATTTGGGCTAATAAAAAGTTAATGACAATATGACGTTAGGACTAATAGCATACCCGTTTAAATTCCGCAAATGTTTAGCTTATATTATCTTAATGTAATTCTTATCTCTAACACACTTTCTTTGTTTGTTAATAATGTCTAGTTGCTAATATTTGTTTAAAGTGTTTTAGGTTGGTTGTGTTTATTTGGGTTTTCCCTAATTACGGTGACCATTCTCTAGACATAACAGAGTGGTTTATTAGTTTATGGTCACCGATAAATATGGGACCTTGAATGGCTGGGATTCTGCCTTGTTTTATTTTAATTTCTTTTCTTTAAATATTACATCCGGGTCAATGCAGTTGTAAGTGGTATTGTAATTATTTTATTTGTATATTGGTAATTGAGCAGATGTTATCTACTACGACTATCGTAGGTATATACCTACACATACTAATAATATTTATAAATTTGACAAACTATTTTTTGGACATTTCAGTGCTATTTTGAAATGTTAAAGTTACTTTGCCAAATACATACATATGTATGCATATGTACATTTCATCAATATTTGCTATTTTATTTGTTTATACCTGACATCCCAGCCAGCATTTTTTAATTTTTAATCAATCTTGAGAAATTTTAAAATAAGGATTTATGCAATAAATAAAAAGTACCCCTGAAGAGTTTGAAATACCCCAACGAAACGTCGGGAATAAATTCATATTTGAAAAAAGCTATTGTCTATTAAAAGGCCGTGATGCATATAATCTATCATTTTATAACACTTTTCATAAAATTTTGCAAATCGGACAGACTTGTCAAAAACTTTTGCGCTTTAGACCACACTATCGTACTTTTTGAACACACACTGTTTTTTGACATATCGTACTACTGGATAGGATAGTCAAACATGAACTTAATCAATAAAGATAATAACAAATACATAAATGACCTTGTAAGCCTGTTTATGGTTTAGAAACCAAATAACTGAATATTACATTTATGCAATCGTTTTCGATTTAAACAAGAATATTTTGTCGGTAGAAGTCCGTACCCTTCTCGCACCTCTTCATGATGTTTCATTTATGCCTGATAATTTTTTACTAATTTATACTCAATTTTTAATTACATATGTATTTTGCTATTCATTTGTGAATCAGAATTTAACGCATTTGAGTCTTTTCTTCTCATACATATAAGTAATATTTCTAATTGACTATATGATATTTACATAATTCTATCAACAATTATTAAAAATCAGGAATGCCGTTTTAGGCTGAAGTAAATTTTTACAAATAAATGTGTAAACTTTATTGCAACGATACACATATCTCAAAGTAAGTTAGTTGAAAATTTTCTTACAATAAATGATTTTAATGTTTTGAGATATGAATATGTTGTAATAAAGCGTTATGCAAATATGTTTGCTTACGATTTATTTATTTATTACTGAGTTGTTGTGTAACTATTATTTGTTTATTTTCATGTTTTAATTTTTACAATATATTTTTTAAAATCGCAAGCAAATATAAATGACAGCGAAACTTTGTGATATACTTGCAAAACAGCTTTTAATCTTCTAGTCGCGTTACGCCTGTCTTGACCAGCAAATTATTTGTTATAACAATTGTCAAATAATTGTTAGCTCAAAATTTGGCACGTCTGGACGGCAGTTGTTACTGTTATGATACCATTGTTAAAACAATTGTTTGAGCAATGATGTCTATCATCAAATGTCATTCTCACTTCATTTACGTCAAAACAAAATTGGAATGTTATGGTTTTTCAAAGCAATATTGTCAACACCTTCTCTCCATACCAAAGACATTCTTGCCAGCAGTTCTGCCGACATTTTGTTCATTGTTATAAGAAATAATTTGCTAGTCAAGATAGGGCGTTAAATATGACCAAACATAAATTTCGATGACTAGTTCGTGATTACGTTACAACTAGAGGTGCCAGATTTTAGAGAGGCAAGAAGAGCACATTCGGGTTACAAAAGAGTGCATGTATGTATGTAAATAACCATAAAAAACGAAACGATTTTAGTTTTTTCTTTCAACCAACCAATACGTCTTGCAACCCTATTTTCAGCACAATTGTGCTGAGATCCTGCACGCGTATTCTTTAAGTCTCACACGTATTCCTACCATCTTTCATTTAGTCATTGCCAAGCATAGATGCCATATAATTCGGGGTTGAAATTGTCAAATTTGGAAGACGAAGTCTTCAAAATAGGTAGCGCAAAACTTCAATAAATAAAATATTTTACTGGGTAAATCATTACAAAACAATAGCTAACTTCCAAAACGTTCGTGTACAAAGTTTGTATACGATATTGCTACTATATTAAAATAAGGCCAGAAACAATGCAACTTGTATATGCTATGTATACTTTATATTTATAATTTTCTCTTCAGGCATGTTGCATTTTCACTGCAATCTAGAAATGTGCACCAGAATTTATTCTATACGTATTTTATGTACTGAAGAAAATCAAAAAAATTTTTTAAATACATTTATTAACATTGTAAACTACATAGAGTGAGTAGGTATAATAAAACATTTTATATTTTCCTCCGTTAATAGTTGACCAACAGATTTAACAAGCATAAAAAATTAACTTTACCAATTCGTAAATATAAATATCGTTACTACTTTGGTTTCTAATGAAATTATCTAAAACTAGTTGCTCAGAAAGGCATGAAAGTGTGACTTGTTAAAACAATAATAGATGTTAAATCGCCGAATGCAATTTTCAAGTTTAAAAATCGTCAAAATGATGATAAATCGTTATGTATGGCATCTATGTTGCCAAGACAGCGATGAATACATATGAAGCGGGTTCTTGGGTATTTTATGTATTTTTTGTTTGTTTTTATTTTTAATATTTGTCCAGCAAGCAAAAACGTGTTTAATTGAAAATGTTCTGTTTGATTAAACTTCAAACATATATTTTTATTTGGCCAATTTCTTTAGATATGCTTCATCATGACACCGTTTTTTTATTTACTGCCTGTCCCATGATGTCACTTGACATCGCTCGCTCGCATAAATACATTGAAAGCAAAAACAACATTTTAAAATCCATAGAAGTATATCAAGTTGCCATCAAGAAAACAGCTGACACCATTTTTTTCCCTTTGTTCACAAACACATACTATTTTGGCTTAATTTTTTACTATTTTAGTTTTTGCTGTCTTCTTTTAAATAAGACAATAAAAAAAGTGATAGACATAACTTTAAAAACATAAATAAAAATTTTTGTGAGCAAAAATGATAAATATAATTATGTGCTCCGATTCATACAATTATACAGAAGCCACTAACATGAATCCTGCATCATATCGACGAAATTATTTTAAAATAAGGCGCATATATTTCCTTCTTGAAGCATCTTGATAAAAATTGATGTAACATTGAGTGCAGCCTACGTCACTGCTACTCACTTTTGTGAATTTTGACAAGCAATATGTGTAAAAATCTTAATAGCAAAACTTGGTCGTGTAAGTGCAGTGTTAGTTATTTACTGCCTCTTCACTATTTCAAACATGTTCATTCTTTCGTTCGCATAAAATATTTAAAACAAAAACAAATTTCAAAATTTTGTTGTTGCCTCAAATGTATTTATGCGAACGAAGGAATATGTGAATAGTGAAGAGGAAGGCTATTTTTGAAACTTCTTACTTTTATTTAACTAAACTGAATCTAATTTTAATATTTCCGCGAACAATGAATTTCTGTAATTCATACTGTTTTCTTCAATTCTAAATGTGTAAATTATTACGTATCTACGCAATAAATATTTCAACAACTTGGCTTTGTGTTTATTGGGTAGTTTGCCTCTCACAAATGCTATTATAATAACCAATACATTCACAGTGCCGACCTCAGCTTTACAATTTGTGTAGTGTTTTGAAACGAAAATTTTTAACTCATTTAGGTACACTATCATTTTCAGAGTGTTTCTCTGATTGGTGATTAATAAGTTGTGATTACTAAAGTAACCAAGAAATACTCATAAAGTTCGTTTTGATGGGATAACCCTGCATTCGAAACACAAAACCAACACATGTCACACATATTTACATACACTCTTTCAAATGGCAAATGAATACAACAAAAAACACAACTATACAAACTGTATGAAAGAAAGAACAAAATTATGACGACTTTAAATTATACTAGTGTATGAATTTTGTGTGAGTTGAAGTCAAACATCCATACAAATAAGTTCTAAAACAACTGAATCGATTCGGGTATACATCAAGAGTAGCACATTCGTTACAATTGGTATCTTTGCACTCGTTGTTCTCAAGAATACATATAAATACGACAACTGAATACAAGCGGTGACTGGCAAAGTAATGTGATTGCATTTCATTAAAAAGATTATTATATTGTTGCTGTTCCTACATACATATACATGTGTATATAAATATACTAACTAAATATTTTGTTGGGGAGATTAAAATTTAATAAAAATCAATGGAATCTGAGGAGGTAATTAAAACATTTATTCAATACCCCTAAAGACATGGGATTTGTATACGATTTAATATGGCATATGTACTCCTGGCAGCTATGGATGTGTAAATACATATGTAGTATATATACATACATAGGTATAAAGAATAACAAACTGAATGCCACAATTTTATCAAAATAGAAGAAACAGTGAATCAGATGTACATTCGTACTTATAAATAATATCGTAGATATTTGAATTATAAACAATTGTTGTTAGTGGTTATACAAACACGCATACATATGTATGTGGGTATCGTACATGCTTATCAGAATGAAAGGTATTCAGCAGTTATTGCATACTATGTACACACATTCATACATGCCTGCGTTATGTGTTTTATAAAAAAATTACTAATTTTCTGAAAAAAGCCGAATATAATAAAAAATATAGTAATAAGCACGAGATACTGAGGTATATTCAAAAATATACATATATACTTTTAATTATCGATTATCGCACTAAACCGTTGAGTATATTGAAAATACACGTTTAATACACTCGAAGGTACCGGGACATTCTTAAAATTTATACGAGCATAGTGTGTCAATGTAGTATTGATTTGTTTCTTTTTGTATTAAAATATAAATGAGTTTTAATTTTGTTTTGGGCTTGAAGTCAAGATTTTTATTAAGAACATTTTAACATTTCTCT
>BGZK01003754.1:0-20051 GCA_005406025.1 Eumeta japonica
TGAGCGTTCTGACGACCACATCTCTCAGATCTCATGGATATAGAATGGTCTAATTTTTACTCAGATAAAAGTATGGTGAATGAAGAGCCAATAAAGTATTTCCTCATGAAACATATTACTGAATTTATCACGTGCTCAACATGGAACAACGAATGAGAGAGCTGCGGTCGGCGCGCTACCTTCCGGCGGCTCTGCGCTCTTCACGTTTAGGAAAAAATGATCTAGTATGTATATAATTCTTTCACGGTTCAACAAATCGATGGAGCATTAATATCGTCGGCGTTTGTTCGTTTTCGCGCCTATTTTTTTACCGATTCCTGCCTAACGGGTAGATTTTTTAACATAAAAACTACCAATTTGGGAATAAGAATTTTTAATTGTAACTACTGTCCAATATTGAAATCCGAACAATGCTACACTTTAAGTAATGTACTTGGCGATAATTATAATAAATTCATCTCACTTTGTTTTATGAACATAACTGTGGGTAAGTTGTAGTTTCGACGAGTTGTAAATGTAGGTTTTCTTGTAGTGATATGTATGTTATTAAGTTATAATATGCAGCTTACATTTGTTTTATTTAATAAACGATATATTTGAAATTTGAAAATTCCAAAATTAAACCTGAAAAAACTTGTTACTTTTGTCGTTTTTAATTCATAATACTTAATAGTTTTTCGCTAACCTCGTGCCAAATATTCAGCTAAGAAATTAAATCAAATTCTATCGACATGAAGCACATGGTTTCTAAAATCTGAGGTAAAAACAAAATAATAGATAATTGTTTTAGGATTATTTTTTGTGTTTTAATTTTGCTTTGTGTGAAATTTTATTTTTTCGATAAAAAGGACTTGGTTTTCAAGTATTGAGGCAAATATAAAAAAATAAATAAAGGTTTTGATGAAATGATAATTTTTTTATCGGCGTCTGTGAACTGAAAATAAACCAAGTTTATCAATTTCTCCACGTCTATTTTAGTGTTTAGATGTACCAGAAAACTACTAAATGTGGTTCCAGTGCTCCGAGGTACTACTAACTTATTTCTTTATATAACTGTAAAACTATAATAGAAATCTTGACCTTTCTATTGATCAAATTCGATTTAATTTTTTGCCTGAATATTAGGTACTACGCCAGCAAAATAGTATAATACGTATTTGACAGTTAGTTGTACAACAACAGTCGAAGTAATTGCTCGGTCGTTTCTGTCAATATTTACACCAATAAATGATAATACGTTTACTTATACAAATATTGATGTTACACCAAAACCTAACAATCTAAGAAATCACTGTTGTTTTTATATCAATCGTTATGTGCGCGGAGGCCGAAGGAACTAAAGACAATTCATCGTTGCTAAGTGTTTCTTAATCCTTCTTCTAGATAGGCTTAATAGTCATTTTGTTTGGAATGGAAAGTATTTTTCTGCCAGAAAAGTTTTCCTATAGGCTCTCATTGTTGAGGAAATTCCGTTTGATTATATCAAGGTAATCTTAGTACATTAAATGTCTACTCCATTATCACTATGTCCGAAATTATTAGTTTTAAACTTTTAAATAATTATTCATTAAATTTTGGTTTATGTAAAATGGAAAAGAAAGAAAAGATTCTACGTTTTCATTCTATAAAATACGTTGTGTAAGTTCTGCTTGAGCCACCATGGGAAAATATCAGAGGTCTAAATAAATTTCCGTAGAAGATTATCCGCAGCTTTCTTGTAGGATTTAGTGATGTATAATCATAGGCAAAGGGTTGAATTTTCCAAAGATTATGAATGACTTTTTAAAAAGCAAACCTAATACAAGAATGATGTCGATCATCGTTCTAGTGAGAAAGTATAAGATTTTATAATCTTATGAAAACCTAGATTTTTTTAGATAATTACGCTCCTTTTGGTTTGTCGGGACTTGTCCCTTTCAGTCATTGCGACTGGCTAAAGGTTGAGCGATGATGATGATGATGATGATGATCTTGATGGTGTGTATTAGGGCTTGTTTTCATGGTCAATTTCACTATACATAAATATATATTATAAAACTTGCCTATAAGAAATGTTCAATGTGACGACAGACAACGAAGCGGAAAACGACACCAGACATGTGCTGACTCCGTAATACAGGCCTGAAAAAAAACAACGAATAAGTTTCGATTTAGTAACTTGAAATAAATAATTTATTTCACGATATTATTGTAAAGCTTGTTTTTCAATAGGTATCCATGATAAAAACAAAAAAAAAACATATTTATTTATCAGAAACAAATTACTTTACTTTCAAAATAAACTAATTTTACCTATTATAATTTATGCTAGATTATAAATATTATTGTACTTATAAGCGGGGTTTTTTCCGTGGGTGGTAGTGTATCTCGTATGGTCATGAGGAAGACGGTCATGGACAGCAGCGCGTTTATGCCCAGGGTCACCTTCTCACCAGATTCCGATGGAACGTAGAAAACCAGTAAGGCTGCCAACAAATACATAATTTATTTTGTATCGGCTATGTAATTTCCTGAAGCATTATTTTCGTTTGATATCGCACAATAAGTTCCATGCTCAAATTCGATACGCATTTTCGCCATAGAACGTTGAATTAGTTATTATGAGGTTATATATGACTAAGTAAAATCTTATACTTAAATCAATAGATCCGTATTAAACAAACAAATCACGCTCGACCTCGAGATCTTTGGATGGACTCTTAAAATTCAGTTCGTCTCTCGATATTGGTCTCAAGTCGCTAATAACGACAATATTGAGTGAGTTGTCGAACTCACTGTGACTTGAGTGTGATTTTGAGTTAGTGTGCACTTCGTACTTTATTTTTCTTTGCAATAAAAATAAAAGAGCAAAACTGATGACGGTGTTCATCGACATCTAAAAATGCTTTTATAGAAATACTTTTATTTAAGTGAAATGGATAAATAAATGGTAATATAATTGATGCGCATCACATAAATATTATTGTTTTCTACGATAAAAAATACCTTGTTTACATTTTTGCCGTTTCAAATATGTTAGTCCAACAATAATCAAGATCGTCACTGAACGGAATCAACGTCGTCGACGCCAAACTCAAGCGATAACGATATCGAGTGAGAGCAACTTAATTTATTGATTAGCCGATAACTTGAAACAGCATCATTTATTGCACTTGGCGATATCAGAAATCGAAAGCAATTCTGGCAGAGATTTTTAATATGGGCCCGTTTAAGAGCGCCAATAATTTAGATACACAGGCAATAAGTTTCATTTAAGTGTATATTTTGGAAAATCATTTATTATGAGACGGAAATTGCATTGTACCTTTATCGTAAAAGTTCGTCCATAAAGTATATAATTCTTACTGATAAGACTTGTTGACTTATGAACTTCGGCCCTCGATATTCCTCGATATTTCGTTATGAAATTTACACTTGGAGTCGATGCTTCACTTCGATATTATATTTACTTTAATCATGGTTTCGCGAAGAATTTAAAGTGAATAAATTCACTTCGAACCAAACATTTAAATTGTTAGATAAACTCGTCAGTACACGATATTATGTATATATGTCATAATTCTAAACTGTATTTTTATTTAGAACACAAAAAATTTAAGTATCTATACTAAAGCATATTAAAAGGGAAACATTATGGGGTCATTTATTTGTCTGTTCGTCTGTCTACCTGTTTGTCAAGATCCTTTCTAGGGTTCCGTACTTTCTAATATAAAAATGGAATCCTTATAGGATCTCATATGTGTTTGTCTGTCTATCTGTCTGTCTGTCACAGCTTTTGCTTCGAATTTATTGGACCGATTTAACTGAGATTTGGCGCACATATGTTTGTCTGTGATTCAAATGCATATGTGTACCGTAAATAAATGAATTTTAAATGTGATTAATTAAATTAATTTTCCAATTTGCCTTCCAGAAGTTACCCACTTCTGGAAGGCAAATTGGAAAATTAAAACAAAAAGTTTTGCAAACTGTGCAATGTTACACATCAAACAAAAGTACTATTATGAAGGTCTCTAATACATTTATTAATTATTGATTTTAAAGTTGTGATTTTTACTAATGCAAAATAAATAGCTTTTAAGTTATTTAAGAAAATGGATGAGAATTAACCTAGTCTCCAAAACTACTTCGAAATCTTTTGAAAGATCTTTGAAAAGATCTTTGAAATCTTTGAAATCTATCTTTGAAAAGAATGCAGAATATAGTTTTTTACTTACATCTTACAGGAGAACCTATGAAACGTCTACAGCTCACTTCGTTCAGCTCCTTTCAATGTTCAGTATAAAGTAACATTCACTAAGTACGTGAGTACATACTTAGTGCGTATCAATTTATGGCGGATTTTATACTTCACTTCAGTCGTGTATGATATTATGATTTTATAGTTATTATCGTTTATTATTGTCAGGTTATTACAGACTGCATTATTACTAATTTATAGGATAAATAAAAAAAATAATTTAAATATATCTTCTATCGCTCGGTCATAATCCACGTATTGAAGGACATACGATAAGACGAAATGCAATAATAGACCAATATATTTAGTAATTTCCCTTTACAATCCGATATTATATATCAAACAAATTTCGGTAAGGTTTAAAAGAAACATGATAGATATTCAACGTACGAAACTTTTTCCATGCGATTTGAACTCGCACTTGTCCGGTTTTTTTAGGAATGCGGGATGATATTAAGTTTTAATTAATATCAAATACTTAGATCTATAACGCCCTGAAGCTGTGAACAGTCAAGCTGCTAAGTCAACGCAATCAAGATACGGCTATTGTTTTCGAATATTTTGTCGCCAGAAAATAAGATAACGTTAAATATTTGGGTGGTCCCTTGGGGATACAAAAAACTTTAGATTCTCAGTTAATGCAATCAAAAAATATAGACATTTTTGTCGCATATTTTGACACTTATATGTGCATAAAGTGAAGCCTATAAGGCATCTTCCGTTCACCCAGACAACTGCCCACTGTCGTTTGCTGTCGGAATGTGGACCGTGATGAAGACCATATTTGAGAACATTTCAACAGCACTTCCCGTCGTGAAATTTCATGTTTTCAAAATTTTTTTTCAGAAATTAAGCAAAAGTTTCGGAATTCCCGAGACCAATGTTTCACCAGTATTGGTATTGAAAGCAGACAAAGATCTACACTTTTCATCCATGAAATATTACATACATACGCAATTAAATTTGTGCGATTGCACCTGTATTCTACCCGCGATATGTATCTCAAATTTGAAATTCATCCGTCTATGAAGGTGATCACGTATTACACGACAACAACTTGCACCCAAGGACAGGCCCTTTAAGTATGTCGATGTGAAGCCTGTTCGATAGTACCTACTAAAACGTTAAATTTACACCGACAACGTGCATTGTCTAGTTACGTCAGGTCTTTCTTGTTTGTAAAATGTTCAGTTAATTTAAAATAAAACACTTCATTATCGATACAATTCATAGTCAGATACAAAATAATGACTTTTATTGACAATAATTTAACCAAATAGCATCAAGATACATTTTCGTCGTGTGTACACTGACTTTGTAATAACATGAAAAACAAAATAATACGCAAAAATGGAGAATGTTGAAGTAATAGAAAGTTATTATTATAGAAACTGCTACCGTAAGATTAATAAAATATGTAAAAGCATAAGTAAATGAGTTATAATTGTGTAGAGGAAAACTTGTAGATTACGTCATATTCGAAAAATGGTGCTACGTCGGCCATTACCAAAATAAGTGGTTATCTGTAGCGAATGACACTATCCTGGTATTCATAATTGTGTGTTGAAAACATGGCAGTGATGAGTAGCAGCATCACCACCACCTATCCAATCAGCTTGATGATTTAGCACAGCTTCCATTTTGGAAAAAGTCTGTCTCCGACAAGAGACGGCCTAAAGTCATCCATGAAGTTAATCCTACAGAAAATGTTCATAAACTAATGAGAATAGAATTATTTCAGAAGAATCTAGAAATTTAACATCAATAATATTAGATTTGGTATAAAAAAATCAGACTTTTTTTATCACAATCGAATCCAATTTTATTTCATTAAATCTTCCGTCACAAAGTTTAAATAAAAGTTTTAATATACGAGGTTTAAAAAGTTTGAAATCGAACAAACTTGATATCGAGTTTTAGATGAAGATGAGACTCGAATATAGAATAGGGATTATAAACGGGATTTTATTTAACGTTTACGTGGCAAAATGCACGCATCCACTAAAATTTTTTTTTCTGGTGTTTACAGTCTCTTTTAATTATGATTTATCCAATACATATGCTAATACACAAAAAGCTTGCTTTTGTTCTAGTTTATTTTGATTTTTTAAAATGAAAGGAATCATATTTGTTTTACTTAGATACCTTCTATTTGTACTGCTCTAGTAATTATGTGGAATTGGCTCAATGAAACGAATATTAAAGTGCAGTGCTAAATTAACTTAAAATTCACTTTTGGAAATTTCCCACAATTAACTTTGAAGAATTTCCTAAGTTACATCTAAAGAAGATCGAAAAGCGTAAGAAAACTAGAACCAAATTAAAACCAGAATTTTAAAGAATTGGCATGGGGAGTAGAGCAAAAACAAAAATTAAATTCACACACACGGAAGAAAGCAAATACGGAAATGATTTATTTAAAAATTATTTGGCGTATATTTTCATTACCTTTTAATTGTTTTATTTTTATAACAATTTAATTAAGTTATAAGTAACCAATGTTCCATTTACGCAATTTTATCTTAATAGTCTCATTATTTTTTACATTACTTAAATGAAATACAATTATTGAACAATTAATAAATATAAATCAACTGATACATATTTTGAGGTTTCACTACATATTCGTAAATCAGCTCTGCTTGCCAACGCTTGAAAATTATATACGAGAAGCCTGCGAGTGCAAAACACCTCAGTGCTTGAAGATGATAACCTTTGAACAGTGCGTACCGCCAGTTGTGGTATGTGGTTACCGGACGTCGTTCTTTATTCTTCTTCACTAACAGTACGTGTCTCTGATTTTGACCACAACGTGCAATTGAAATGGGTTTGCTTGTGAGATAAAATCCAAAACGACAAAAACTACATAAGACTAGAATAACCTACACAGCTCAGAATCGGCAACTTGTGGTGACAATGTTGTTCGTTCATGGTTAGCCATCGGGAAGGAAAGCTTCTCGAGCGGCGACCTTGAATTGGACGGTCTTCCAATAGGTGGAAAAATTCGCGGGCCACCGTTGGATACACTTGACTCAGAAACACAGGTAGTGAACATTTAAGGAGGAACCTTATAACCAGCAAGGGGGGTCCAATGACTAAGACGATGATATTTAATTTATCGCCATCGATCCAAGAACGAAAATGATATGATCGATAGTTAGATTAAAATTATTACTAACTTTTCGCTTTACCAGGTTCTGTCCGGTTTTTGGGGTCCCAGTACAGAGGTTACCTTCTGAATCCTACATTTTTATATAAAATTAAAGACTTTGGGGCTTAAACCTTCCGTGTTGACTCAGTGTACATTGGGAGTTATTAACATCAGTTATCATTAATGCGTTAAAGATACCCGGTATGTATGATTTGATAGAATAAGTAATTTTAATTAAACTTAAATTAAAAAGTCATCGATTGATTCCCTTATGGTCAGGAATTGTAGCCCTTGATTGCTTGCCTCACCACCGGTACTTGCTTTGTTATGGCCGCTGAGATTCAAGCAAGTAGTAAAGTAATTTAAAGCATTAAACTCGAATATAAATACGTGAAACAGTGAAACACTGTTAAAATCCTGTTTAAAAGTTTAATAGCATAGTGAAAAGCCAAGTTTATAAGACTCCCCTGCGGCTTCAATATCTCCACAATTTTCTTGCATCTAAATCTTCTTACTTTCGTACACGTAAACGAACGCTTAAAATATTCTAATTAGGCGGATCTCCCTAAATATACAATTTCGGTGGGTGTGAGTGCCGTAAGTTGGCTGAAACTTGATGACATCCCTCCCTAACGCGACAAATCTTTCCAATAAACTTGGGCCAAGACGCGAACAAACTTCGCCGCTCGAGCGAAACAGGTGATGAGCCATTATCGAGTTATACTCTCACATCGAGCATCGACTTGGAAACTTTATTTACCCTTTCAGAAATCACATCTATTACAAATGGTTGCCTCAAGGTAGCGCGTTTTTCGTACTTTAGACCTCTTTGAAGGTGAATTAATAAAAAGTATAATATACAGATGTAATAAATTTAAGTCTCCTTTATTGCAGAGATTGCAATTGTATTTGGAAAAAAAGGTATTAGAAGATTAGTAAGTTATGGAAAATTAGAAGATATGCTGTGTTTTCGATTGATACATTTTAAAAGTATAGTGACACACCGATGCGTAACGAATATCTCTTCAATTTTAGTAAGTGGATTGACGTGTAACTTATATTCATCGACATATATTGCAATAATTAACTCGATTACATTTAGTTAATCCAAGCTCTCAAATTAAGAACGGAAATCGATTCGTTTCGCCGTTATTCGAAATGGAATTAAGCAAAAATATATGAACGAAATACAAAGAATATCGCTCTTAAGAGCACTATCCAAGTCGCTACTTGACTCCTCCTTACTATAATTTTCTTTGATGGATAATATACTTCGTTTGTGATGAAACATAACTCGTTTGTTTTATGTTCAAAATGATTTTAACCTGAGAAACACTAATCTACGTTTGGACATCATTTCATGCCAAAATCAGTTTTATCTTAGAGTTTCTTACTGTCTAAAATTCAAATTATCACAACCTACAATAACACTGATCCAATTTTCAGGATGTTTATGAAAAAAATTGTGTATACATTCAAGCATGGGTTTTGTTAAATTTGTTTTAAGAACAATCGCAGAACGAAAGTCTACAAATAACAATAGTTTTTATTTAGATGCTACTTTTGTGCTCTAAACCGTGTAGACATATAATGAATTCCTCCATTTTTCATATGTATCGGTTTTGCTGTCGATACCAAAGACGGTCTCGGTTTTAATTCTGATCTCAATACTATTCCTGGTACGGATCGCGGTTATGCTTTTGTTACTGATCCTGATTATACTATCGATTTCGACCGCGTTCTCATTCTATATTCTGGTTCTGGCCGATTAATTGTTCTTGCAGCTTGGAGTTCTACTTCTGTTAGGGATTCATTTTTAATGAATCCGAGAGCAATTCAATAATTGAAATTTCTGGAATGGATCATCTCATCTATATATTTGATTCTAAAATAATCACATACATTCAAATTCTAACACCAAGCAAACTTGTCTTAAAGATATATTGTAAATTGTAATTGTAAAATCTGGAACTGCAAATTGTAAAATCTAGACATTTAGATCTAAATATCTAGATTTCACAATTTTCAGAACGATCGTTTAGATTTAAACGAAGTGCTTCTTTGTACTATTATGAAAAAAAATTGTAAGACGTTTTGATAAAACATTAATGTGATATTAAAAAAAAAATCGTATAGAACTTCTCAAAAACTCTAAATTGTAAGAAAAATATGCGAAATTGAATCAAAATTTAAAAACTTATTTTAACTCTAGGAGATTCTCAAAAACACTGGAAAGTTCTGGATTATATTAGAAAGTCTTATAAATGATGATACTGGAACACGTACAAAATTTTTGAGACTTCTGGAGAATTTTAAATACAATTTTCAATACTGTTACTCGATAACGCTCGATATACGCCAGTTGAAATATTCTCGATTTATACAAAACAAAAATGGTACATTAGAGAGAGACAGATAGTGCCTTGCGATATTTTCGCTATTGAAATATTCTCGATTTATACAAAACAAAAATAATACATTAGAGAGAGACAGATAGTGTCTTGCGATATTTTCGCTATTGAAATATTCTCGATTTATACAAAACAAAAATAATACATTAGAGAGAGACAGATAGTGCCTTGCGATATTTTCGCTATTGAAATATTCTCGATTTATACAAAATAAAAATAATACATTAGAGAGAGACAGATAGTGTCTTGCGATATTTTCGCTATTGAAATATTCTCGATTTATACAAAACAAAAATGGTACATTAGAGAGAGACAGATAGTGCCTTGCGATATTTTCGCTATTGAAATATTCTCGATTTATACAAAACAAAAATAATACATTAGAGAGAGACAGATAGTGTCTTGCGATATTTTCGCTATTGAAATATTCTCGATTTATACAAAACAAAAATAATACATTAGACAGAGACAGATAGTGCCTTGCGATACTTTCGCTATCTTCTTCACGTCGACGCATAGCGATTGCGACCGTACTTTCTTATCGTCATAGGGAGGCGAAAAGCACCACAACCGCGGGTGGGTGACGGTGGGCGGAATGCGGTCGTATATAAGCACACTCGACTTTTATATCTGTATATTAAATCACGCTAACAGTCCACATTTGCCTAAAATGGTTCTCGAATTATGCCAAAGTCGCGTTACATCATTATATTTTCTTGGATGACCGTCGTGACCGATGGAAATAGTGAAATTAAAACTGACAAATTTAAATTAATTAGTAGTAAATTTAAATTAAAAAGTAGAATTTTAAATTTTACTCTTATACGATTTCAGATATCGTATGTGAATAAATGTGATTGACCAATCGATGTGATCTAATTTAATTATTATTAATAATTAAATTAGACATTTTTTTATGTATAATATTTTTTTTTCGACATCTTTTATTATGTATAATAAATATTTTCAAAGAAGTATTGACATTATACATACGAACCAACTGTTTTACGAATTTACAGAAATGAGCTCGCACAGATGCTATTGTTATACCTATATACTGGACCAATTTTCAATTCTATATATTTTACTATAATTAGATAACAATAAAAAAATGACCAAATGCGTATATTACGAAAGGTACTAACATGGTAACATATAAAAGGAAATTGTTCTAAAGTCAATGAATTGTCTTTATCGAACTCACCGATCCCGTTGATGAGCAAGCAAGGCAGTATCAGGTTGAAGACGTAGAACATGGGCCGGCGGCGCAGCTTGATGACGTACGTGATGTCCGGGTAGGGCTCGACGCAGCACGAGTACGTCTGCACGTTCCGGATCGCCTCGAAGCTCACCAGGTCGAACTCGCCGTTGGTCTGGTAGTTGGTCGTGTCGCCCTCGTCGAATTGCTTTTTCAAGTCCAACTACGGAATACATATGTGATATATTTTCAAATCGGAATATAACGTCGTTCTTATACTATTTTGTTGTGTTAAATTTAAAACAATGTGGCCTTAACTCCTACAATCTTTTTATTTTAGATTTAAGGCCATGGATCGACGTCCCTCAAAGATTGACTAATGTGGGTTGCGGACTACTAAAGACGATGAAGTTATTACAAAATATTTACAAGTAAAATCATTTAGAATTGCCTTTTTGTAGGTTTATTTTAAACAAAAAGAAACACTTCTGGTGAGGTATTAGAGCTGTTTGTTTATTTATCATTTTAAAAGACATTTGTTTTGAATGAACGAAAATGTGCTAAAGAATATCATTGTATTCTTCATTTTTGACATTGTGCTTTACAAAATTTAAAAGAGTATTAAACGATGAAGGCCTAAAGTATATGGATTAAAAATAGATAAAGTGTCAGTGCCTCCTGTACGCAAACGATCAAGTAATCCTTATACCGTCTATGTTAGAGTTACAGGCCATGGAAAATAAAATGCATAATTCTGTTGAAGAAACGGAATTTAAGATAAATATCACCTAGACTAAAATCATAGTATTTGAAAGAATCGAAATTATCTATGGATGCTATATATATATGTATAAAGTTAGAGAGTAGAGTAAGTGAAGGAGTTTGTATACTCGGGTAGTCTGTTTAGAAATAAGGGTAAACACGATACAGAGATATTGAAAAGAGAGTAAATGTGGGACATAAAGTAAATGGCGCTTGTGTGATATTATGAATAGTAAAAGTGTCTCACGATAAACGCATTTGGCTATCCATAATGGACCCCTGATTTCTAAGCTTACGTATAGTAGTGAAAGTTCTATATGGCAGAAGGAAAATTAACGTACAATCAATGAGGTGGAGATGCGATCTCTGTATAATACGTGTAAAGTGTCTCTGAAAGATGGATGTAGGAACAGTGTTGTAGAGAATGGCGTGGTTTGAAAGAAGATGTAGTGACAAGAGTAGTAAAAGGTACGTTGCGATGGTTTAGCCATCGGGAAAGGCTGAATGAAAAATAGACTGACAAAACAAATCTATAAAGCGAGAATGTGTGATGGAAGGGTCGACAAGGGTCGCCCTAGAAAATCCTGTGCCGATCAAATTGGCGGCACATGAAAGAAGAAGAAAATTTTACGTACTCAAAATATCGACAAGCTTGCATGAAAAGTTTGATGGATGTCAATAAAGCAAGAGACACATGTAAATATCGCACCATGTGAAAATCCGTGGTCTTTTCCAACTCTTCTCGGAAATAGGCGTGGTTTATAATAATAAAGGTCTAGTATACATATATACAGAAAAAATAAAAAAATTCCAATTTTTTAAAAGAATGTGTTAATGTTTTAGGGTTTTTAATTTGTACGTTTGCATACTACATGATCATTTTTTTTTATTGTAATGAATCCTCGATGTGGAAAAACGACTCGGACTTATCTGACTTGTGTCGTCAAAGGTATTTAAATTTATATTTCCTTCAATATTTGAAGTTCAAAATATATTAGATTTGAAGGACTGGAATAAATACTGATTTATTTCAAAATAAATATCAACATATTTATAAATTTAATAATCTGTTATTTTAGAACTCCCAAGAATCAACTACGTTTTCAATTTGCAAATGAAATATAAAATGTCAAAGGAAAATGTATTGTATTATTCTTTATGTATTTACAAGTGGAAAAACTGTTGACATTATTTATATAACATTAACGAAAATTGTATGTAGTAATTAACGAAACTGATTGTAATTGACATTCAATTTAAGTAGTAAGAAAAGAAAACTCTTATGAATGCGAAACAAGACATCTAGGTTATTATTTATAGGACAAAATATTATACCATATTATACTATTATTTTGCCTTAATCTCGGTGAAAGTTTCCTTAAAAAAATAATTTTAATTACGAATTTTTGCCCTCTGAAAAGTGAAAAAGGTAATATGTAGTAGAGTTGTAGAGCCATACTGTGGCCAACTTGGCTGCAGTACAAAAATAGGCCAGCTCGATCGGTAAAATACCATACTCTTACAGAATACGGACGTGAAGTAGCAGCTTCAGTAGTTAAATTTCCTCCAGTAAGTGAGAGTTCCGGTGGTCCACTCTATTTCCTCTTCTATCATCTCGATCCCTCTCCATCATCCCGATTTCTCTCCATCATTCTTTTCCATTAGACTTATTAATCCCTCTTAAGAGGGAGGCAACGCATGGTGATTCTTTTCGCGAGTCCATAGGCGGCGGTGACCAACTGCTCTCTGATGAGTCGCCTGCTCGTCTACCCCTCGGATATGTTAAAAAAAAAACATAATAAAGTTTTACCCTTCTTTCCAATACATGCTTGTGAATATCTCAAAAATGTTTGCTTTAATAAATTTAATTATTATTTACAAAATTTTATACTCTTTACAAACGTCTCACCTAACCTTGATTCTTAGTAACAAGACCCACAGCTCTACCCCGCCTACCAATGGCGCGTTAAGTAATTTATAGACAATCCCTTGAGGGACATCTCCACTGCACCTATTCTTGGCAAATCTATTACATAGATTCTATACGTTTACAACAATAGGAGCTTTCCTTTCCATATTCTGTATGAAAAAAAAAAACACTTGCTTTCTAATACAAACAGAACGTGTCGACTGAAATACCTTTAGCTTTCGTTTTTTTTTTACAGAATTGAAATTTGCAGTCATATACCAGCCAAGTGTTTTATAGTATCTCGTAAAGGTCGATCATGGCAAACCATAAATGGAAAGATTGAGATGACTTCCAGCAATATCTTGTTTTAAATTGATCCATTTACTATTCGAATGAATAAAATATACTAGTGCTGAAGTAAAAACTATTCTATTATTATATTATATTATATATTACACTATATTAAAAATTAAAAAATATTCTAGATACATTTTGAATAATTTTTCTCATACTACATCTTTTAAACAAATCGAACTATTTATACTCAGTTTGCGGCAGTCGATGCACCTGGTTGTGAAAAAGAGCTGATTAGATTTTGGTATGGACGAGGAACCTAAAATTTTTTTTAGGTTTTTTTAATTTTAAAACTTTATTTTTGACATTCTTTAATATCTACCGGGGGAAACTACTTCATCATTTGAGGTAGCCTGCACACACACAAACACATACAGACATCACTCGGAAATTAGTCGAAATAAATTTCCATAACCCTAAAACGTGAAACCCTACTTTATTTATACAAATATCTGTACTACAATACTCTAGTTCACGCGAACGGAGTTACGGGTACAATTAGTATATACATAGCTACATAATAATATGTCATCTTAAACGAACACACTGTGCAAATTTAATATTAAATATTACTTTTGTATTATCGTCTCTATTTATATACAGACCAAGCGGGGATAGGACGAACAGTAAGCTGAAAAATGTGTTTTAGTAATATGATGTCTGACCGGAATTGAAACCCGACACACGTAGAAACTGAGTTGGAAACATTTGCTTCTAGCCAAATTATCTGCCATTTTTTGAGCGTAAAGACCTCAGAAGTGTACACGTATATTATTAATATTTTCAGCCTCCTTGAGTTCCAAAGTGTTTAGTTTTAGAACTATTGCATGTAATTAGAGGTTTATTCGTGTTCACTTATTTGCAAGGAAAAGGCGTTAAAATTAGGTGTTAACTGTTTATTCGTATCAAACAAAACATAAGGCTAGCTTATCTTGCGGGTTTCATGATGTATGAAGGTCATGGGGGTTGCAATCGTAAAAACATCAAAATTCATATTTTGGGTTGCGATATATAACATTTTTTAAATTATGCTTCTTTTGGGGCGTTATAAAAAAATGATGAGAGTGAATTTTTATCGGTGTGGCACGAAAACTCTACAGAATGAAGTTCCCGCAAGCGGTTTAGCGAGCAACTTCAGACCAATAATGGCGTTTATATTGTAAGCAATTAAAATCAATTTGTAAGTGCCTCGTTGTCTGTCGATTGATATTATTACCCGCTCTTTTCCATTTGTCCTTAGGTCACATTTAGGTGTCTTCAAAATTATAGCTCCTCGCTCGCTCGTCTCTTTATAATTATTAGTATAGTACTTTCAGTACTATACCCTATTTTATATTTATTTCCATACATACATATATTTACACTCCCTAGGTCACCAATAGGTGACTTATCCCCTTTGACAGGTAGGTTTTTACTTTAATCCCTCTTTATTTATTAATATATTTCCTCTGTCCTTACAACCCTCCACATTACAACCTTTCCTTATTGTCTATTATCTGTTTTGTAAGTTTCCTGCCACCAAGTAGGTGACCTTACACCCTCAAGGCATATACCTTCTTTATCACCCCGCTGCCTTGTCGATTTTCTCTCTCCCTTACTTCCCTTCTGGGAAAAGACACCCTCACGCAACCTAGAATTTCGAAATTGGGCTCGACTGAATCAGCATTAGAAGACGTAATTCTTGACCAAGACCGATTTTCCGAATTCATTTGAACCTTTAGAAATAACGTTAACCTATTCTAATTTTAGATTTAATAACTGTTATAATTTCAAATAAAAAGGTAAATTTATATTACAATTTGTTTAAGAAAACAAATATTAATTTATTTCATTTTTCAAATGTAAATTAAATTCTATCAACGTTATTGCTTATCCCACTCCAATAATTTTAATATTCAATGTAATTCATTATTTGCATACAATTAAAACATTTTTTTTAATTACGCCAAAAAAATAAAACTTCTTACGCGCGTACATAAGTAGATACACTGTAGTTATTTTTAATTGTTAAATATATGTTTTCGTTTAATGCCGATTTGTGATTTTTTTTGCAATTTGTGATTTTTGATGCAACTCTGTAAAGTGTATGTATGTCATTTGAATAGCTTTGAAGAAATGTGAAATAAAACTTTTTTTTGTCCATCATATGTATTGAACAAATCTACTAATCAAAATAAGCCCTGTGATATTTGATGCGGTTTTTCTTAACTTTACAGTTGTATAGATTTTGGAATCGATCACGAAAGTCGATTTCAAATAAATTAAAAAAAATGTAATTACTTTGAAGATCATAAATTAAGTCATACCAATCTTAAAGGTCGACAAACCCGTTAAAGTGACAGAGTAAACTTAAATCGCTCAAATCATCTATCTGTACGTTACTGAAACCTTACATACCTGCACAAATCTACACATTTTTTTTAGTTTATATTAATTATATAACGTCTGTCGTTATGGATATACATTTTATTTTATAAAATTATATAATTTCTTTAATAATTTTTCAAGCCAAAAACCTCGTAACAATAACACGTGAAACAAGCACAATGCTCAGCGCAGCAACAACAATCTCCATGTGAGCGCGTAAATAAAATTCACCAAATTTCATTCCCTTTGCGTCGTTAGCAACTATAAATTACAGTCATAAATCCTTTATACGCTGCGCGGGCGTCTTCTGCGACGGCGTTAATTGTTCATTACGCGCCACCGACGGCGGCTGGCTTAAATGAACATACGACGATGTGCGTTCTTTAAAATAATTCCTTACAATCGTTTCGCCGATTGTGTTTAGATCCCTATGACAAAGCAAAAATAAATTACTTTCACAATGTTATTCAAATTAGCTTTCACAATAACTAGTGTACAGTACAACGCACGAAACTCTGCCGCTGTGAAGTTAGTTATGAAAACATCGCAACGATGTAAAATTGGCACGCAGGGAGAAAAAGGAAGGGTCGAGGAGGGTTTGATCTACGCATTACCTCATTCGCAGGCAATAGAGCGGCAACGTTTCGTGAGTTGTACTATATAACTCTGGACTGGGGTTGTGTCAGTAGTCGGTCGGATAACTAATTTTCCGGTTTTGACGAGTCATTAGCTACACAAGAACATTTCTCGTTTCCATTACATATCTATTGCTCGATTATCAATTCGCAAAGGATTTCGAGTTTGGAGAGTTGGCATCATGTTCTGTCAGCTTGTATCGAGACGGACCCAACCACGATCTGATTTCAGATGGAGTCCATTGGGAGTTGTTGGATGTCGACAAGTCTACTCGCCAATGCAAGCTCTCTGAGATGCAAAACGAGTGGTTTTGGAATAATCTCAAGTCAAAATCTCATTAGCGAATTCGCTTGTAGTTACAGATCCAACCTGTAGTCTACAAATTTGAAAGCGACGTGTCCACTATCCACTCACCACAGCTGGAGAATGTAAAAAAGGAATTAATTAAATGAAAATAAAAAAAAAGCGCAATATCATAAAATAGAAATAAACCGATAAGTAAATTTATTGAGTTTAATGAAAACCAGATGTACGAAAAACGTTTAAAATTAAAGTAATTAAAGGAAAAAACAGCACAGGAAAAATAAAGATAAAACGAAAGTTAATGTAACAAGAGGTACGTTACTATATATTGGAAAAATGTATGATTTGACGTAATGGATATATTAAGTAAAATAGGTAAACATTAATCATGTACGGCCGAATTCCGCTGAAGTTTAGATCGAAGTAAACAATTTTTGCTGTTCAAGTTCAATGTTAACGGTAGCTATGAAATATAACGACAAAATCAAATAATTTGGATTAAAGGTCCTTCGAAAACTCATACAGTTTTATTTTTTGGTGCATTGTAAAGATTTAATGTTTAAACAAAGATAACAAAAACTGTAAGGTTTTCTCAAATAATTTATTTCATACAACTTAAGATTTGACTTAATTGACAACATCAATTTGAAAGACCACAATTTACAAAACGCGAGATTCGTTTAAGATAAGCGCATGAATAATTGTAGAGTATTTATCTCTTTAAGATAACGATTTTTTTTCCTCCTTTACAAAAATGTAATGAGCAAGGTGTAAGTAAGTCTTACAAGAGCAAGCTTCGATGTCCATTCTTTGTGTTAGATGGAAAATAATTTTTAAATCAAGAACCGAAATATCAAAGCAAAAACTCACGAGCGCAAACAGTTTTGCTGACAAAATTAATAATTATTTTTATATATTTGACTTATATATATACCTTAATTTTAAATATGCTTTATATACTTATTTTAATAATACTTTTATATAATTGATATAACAGATATAGATATCACTAATACCAGTAAGAAAATCTTATTTAGAAGATTTATGAAGAACGGATACTATATTTATTAACTAAAGCACTTGCGAATATATTGCTATGCAAGCTCTTAATAAATAATTTTTGAGTAAGAATTCATTTTATAAAAATCTATCTCATCAAAATCTTCATTTCAATGGAGTGAGCAATTTCTTATATAATACTTTTATAAACTATAGATCATCTGTTTACTTCCGAAATAACAGATTGACCCTATAATATTCATCCTTCCTTTGAGGATGAATATTATAGGGTCAATCTATTCTCAGTCCTTTGAGAAGTATCCTTGCATTATAAAATATAAAAAACAACCAAGTATGAGTAACACGAAGAGTTCCGTAGCGCAGTGCGATATTTAACATTATATATTTTTTAGCATATTTAATCGATAATGATAAACTAATAGTATACAGCGAGCGAAATGACTTTTTTATGAGACACAAGAAACACGTTTCCTTTATGCCTCCCTTTTGATTTTTAATTCGATTTTATTTTTATTATTCATTGTTCTATCGTCAATAGCAATTTCAACTGTGTACCTATTACGATTCGTGCCTGATACACTGACACAGCCTGCTGACAGGCAGGCAGACGGACAGTGGAGGCTTAGTAATAGGATCCCGTTGTCATCCTTGGATAGGGAACTCTAAAAAGTATTTCATTAACAAAAGTATAGATTTCAGTAAACGGCGTATAGGCAAATCTTTCAATCATGATATACTATACAAGGTTTAACGTCGACATTAATTATTTTATTTGTGGATGCTTTCTAAGAGGAGGACTAATTTTTATTCTTTCCAGGCCTGCAAAGGGAAAACTTAAAACAGAAATTATAGTTTTTTTTTCTCTATTTTTTCTGTGAAAAAGAATTCTTTTTTGACGTGACAACGTCTAATAACTCGATATTACGGGCTGCATGCACGAAAAAGTTGACGTCATTGTCCCGGTACGCTCGATGTCCCGTTCCGCAAGCGAGGCTCGAGCGGTCGGCTCAATTCGTTTCGTGTTGCATATCTCCCCTCTACTCGATCAGCCTAGCACAAAGATACACGTGAACTGTTTTCGTCAAATGTTTATAAAAGTGGTGAGTGTTATTGTGATTTTCATGTGTGTTTAATATTGCGACAATAATGGTAAAGTAATTCTAGCATTTAAAAATCTCATTGTTCAAGCTTATGTGTTTAATCTTTTCATTAATATTTCTTTTATTTTTTTGTTATTTATTATTTAAAAGTAGCCTCGGTCGGCGAGGCAATCAATGATAGGTTATTGACTGAAAAATAATGAAGATTCATATAATTGATAGTATAAACAATTAACTTTTTCCTTGTGTCGCTCGTAAAACATTGTTAAATATTGATGTTTAACCTCACACTTGCCATAACAATCCATTCAGAATAACAAGTTGAACTGACCAATCGCCGTGCAAGGATACATACTATAATAACACAAGGTTTGGCTTTTTAAAAGCAACAATTTTATGAATTAATTTTATTATTCAAATTTTATCGTTTTAAGTTTATGATTTATTAACATAAATCGTAAACTTAAAACAATTCTAAATGGATCCTGATGTATCGATTCTTCTTTGTGGCAATTTCAACACAAACGTGAAAACAGATGACAAATTCCTCAAATTCATGAAGATATGTACGATCTGGACAGCGCGTCAGATGCTAATAAA
>BGZK01003755.1:0-20008 GCA_005406025.1 Eumeta japonica
TTTGAAAAGTAGAACTTTATTTAGATTGGGTTGGGAGCCAGCCGCGACATATACTTTTCTTTCTCTCATCTCTTTCAGCCTAAAAAAGAACAGCAGCATCAAGATTGCAGTGTAAACACAGGCTCAGCCATTTTCTTGCATAACTCAGAACCTCGTTTCTGTCGTTTTCACATTGAGAAACTTTTCATATAAAGTGTGAAGTAAAAATTTTATTGTTTCTAGACTTTCAATTCGAAGCCAGCTAAATTAATTTAGGATTAGTAAAATATTTCCATGTAAAAAAAAAACGATCCTCAAATTGATCACGTTTGCTTTTGAAGTTCTGATTAATCTGCTACATTTTCAGTCTCCATAAAACTTTCTCACATCAGCATAAAAAATAAATATAATTTTTAATAATTCAAAATGATTTATTCGCTACTAAGCAATTTTATTTGAAATTTATTATTAGGTCAGAAGATCTTTTAGTTGTTTTTTGTCTAGTCTTTCAGCATGTCTATGATGCTGAGTAGCATCTGCGAAATGTCGACGGCATATAGACATACTGAAAGACTAGACAAAAACCAACTAAGAAATCTTCTGACCTAATAATAAATTTAAAATTTTTAATTATTTTTAATTTGCGCATAGTTTTCAAAATCGACTTCTTTCAACAGTTCATGCGAGCTTTTCACCTAATTTGTGTTCAGAAACGCTTCTACTTTTGAAATTATAATTTTGCATACCAACAATATAGAAACATCAATTTACATGTTTTCTTTAAATTCCCTTGTTTCAGGTGAAAGTTTTCTGCCAGTGTTATTGTTTTAAATACCTTGGGCTATGTCTCAAATTGATTCGTAACACTTGTAAGTCTCTGATTGTTTATCAGGCAATAGTAAATAAAAATTCAGTGACGAATTCCATAGAAATTTTCCCTCATTTTTATATACTGTAAAACACTCCAAAACCAAACAAATCAACGTTATTTAGCAAAATCTGATTTGAAACGTATATTATACCGGTTTTCCATGTTTTCGCACCCAAAGAATGCATTTTTTTGTGTAGAACAGTGGGTTCCCTTTAAGGAGTAATTCCGAGGGGATACTACAAATAAGGTTGTATGGAAATTAGTGAAAATCGAAAAGATTTCGTCAGCTCATCGCAGAGAACTGGAATTGGTTGTAATATAGATTTTGTTTACAAACTGTATTTTTTATGGTTTTTCGATCTTATATTAATTTTGGTAATTGATTGCCTAGCTTAAGTCCACTTCTGTTTTGTAAAAAAAAATACTTGTTCATCAATACTTTGATATTTTTTTGTGGATCTACTAAGGAAATTTTCCCCTCTTTTTATCAGAGATATGTTACATTAATTATGCATTAAAGCGTTATTTTTTGCAGATAAGCAGCCTAAATGGTATCAAAAACACTTTATACACGCAGCGATCATGATCAACATTCCTCTTCCATGGACAACTTTACCTATTCGACATTTGAGGCGGGTCAAAGTTCGCTTATAGCCCTGATTGTGACGTGCTCAATTTTCGGCATATGTTTCATACTCTCTGTCATCACATATTTCTATTTACGCTACAAGCAATACCAAATGCGAGCAGGTCGTGGAAATTCCCACGAAATGACAATGCAACAACCCATAATAGAGAGAAAATAATGGTTTTGTTGTGGATGATGAAATGCCACCCACAGTAGAAAGTTTAAAGAACAATTGAATGCTTTAGTGGATAGATTGATGGCAATAAGAAATTACACGTAATATTCTACGTATGAATGTCAATGATATTTTGGCTGAAATTATGGTGAAGTGATAACGGGTAAACTGTTAACGAATAATTTACCCGAATCAAGGCCGAATGTCAATTGCATGTGTTGTCGCTGGATGAGTTGACAAGTACCGATCAGAGCAAATTGTTGCAAGAATTTCGTAATCTAATCAAATTGCAGCAACATCCAAATATATTGGATTTCTATGGTGTATCTTCCAGCACCGATTGGTTTTATTTGGTATTTGAACACGAAAATGTAACGCTAAAACGTCGACTTATCGAAAGTCGAAGAGCACCTCGGCTATTAAACAACGAATTTCTACCTTGTCAGAACAGCTAGTCCTACAATGGATTTATGAAATTGCCAGTGCCATGGATTGTTTAACGAAATCTAAAGTCTTGCACAAGCATCTATCATCACATTGCATTTATGTAACTGCCGAAATGAAATTGAAAATATCAGTTTCGGTCCCACGCCGTATGTTAATAACCAGAAAAAATTGATCTTACCAGATGGATGGCACCCGAAGTGCTCAGATATCAACATTTTTCCACAAAGTCCGATGTTTGGTCGTTTGCTGTGGTGGCTTGGGGTGTTGTTCGCTCGGTGCCACTCCCTATGCTCAAATAAATAATTCAAATAAAGTTTTAGATGCTCTCAAAAGTGGCTCAAGACCAGCACAACCTGCATTCGTATACGAAGATCTCTATCAAATGTTATTGAATTGTTGGACTTTAGAGCCGAGTGAACGTATAACGTTTGAAGATATCACCTTAAATGTTCGCCAATTAATGACATCCCCACGCCATGCCTTAAACTTTGATTCGCCAAATGAGTATGCTAAAACTGATGTCCTTAATGCGTTGCCGTTTTATTTACCCATGTTAGAGATGGAAAATTGAGTTGAAATATAAATCAAAATAATTGAAATGTTTTCTTTTTAATTGAAGAAACTTTTTTGAAATGGCGAAAAACATCATACCTAAGACGATAAACTCGTTCCTAGTTACATAAATATGTTGCTTATTTAAACAATTTTGAATCACAAATGTTCTATTTTACTATTATTATTTGTAGTTTTAATTGTAAAATGTTATTTATGTAAATAAAAAAATAAATAAATAAAATAATAATAAAAATACATATGTATAAAAAACAATGACTGAATTCACTAAAGCCTGTGTCGTGAAGTTTACGTACTAATAAATCGATCTGGTTCCGGAACAAGCCATTTCTGACCCAATTTTTATACATTTCTGGAGTTTCCGGATTTGACATATCTATTTAGTTTGTCCCTAAAATATCTATTTTGACATGGTTTTTACACATTTCTGATATAACCATATCTAATTCTGTTTCTTTAAAATATTATCAACTATTTTGTCAGCAGTTAATATCTTCTAGCTTTCGGGAATGAACAATCAATCTAGCATGGTGTCGACCCTGAAAAAGCCACTTTGACACGATTGTAGTATATAATAAAATATATTTTAAAATTTTATTTATTAATAATAAATCAATTCTTATTCTGTTTTCGCATTCTGCTGGGTGTAAAACTTTCTTTGGGATACAATTTTAATAATTTTTATAAAGCTCACTACCCACGAGTTTTCGTTGATTGTAAACTAATCCCGCATGGATCTGATATCACAAAGTATAAAGAGACTTAATTTTGTAAATATTTTCTATTTCTTTCTAGCACTAACCTTCAGGCTTGAATTGGAAATAAGGAAAAAGTAATTAACTGCATTACAGTCCATCCCACAATATTTATCAGATTGTTGATTAATTTATCACAATCGCAATCTCAGTTATAAATTCACATATTTTGTTAATAAATTCAATTAAATTACATAAAAGAAATGTGAATTTTAACCAATTTTCACAAAATTGCAGTTTTCAGTTTCTTTACATTTAGGTATTCGCAATTTTCTGTCAGCTTATTTCAGTATTTTCATCAATATGATCCCGTACTCTACATTGGAAGCCCACGGGATTCCAATTTGCACAAAAATTGTTCCCGTACTTGAAGTTCGGGCAACTGAGAGAGAAGTATTTCTCTTTTCTTGCACGTACTTTTAGCAGGCTAATTTGGGCAAGCAGTTAAATAGTCAGCTGTTTCAAAAAGCAAACAATCAAAAATTGCAAACAAATTTTACAAGACTTTAAATAGTGAATTTTATTAAAATATTAAACTAGAAATGCCTAAAAATGTAACATACATATTTGAATTTTGAGTTAATTCACACTAATGTGTTTAACAGAATTATATATTGTATATAATTATATATTGACAAGGGCCATTCGTTATATTGAAAAATTCATAGCAGATATGAAACAGCCAGGTTGTATGTACCCCAGCTAATAAGTCTTCAAATTTACTTTTCTTGTCTTCTTTAAAGGTTATTAATCACTACAATTAATCACAGAAAAGTCCTTCTTAATTGAAAGGAAAAAGTAAAATATTTAACAAACCAAACTTAATAATCAGCCTGTTCATATAAAAATAATAATAAAACTAAAAAAAAAAAATAGTTTGAAAAAATAAATATCTCATATCATATTTAATTAAATAAGCAGTTAAACAAATATTAATATGTAATTAAATAATAAATTAAATTAATAAATTTTGATGAGCAAATATTTTCTTTGCTTACAAAAAAAAAATGTTTCCCCTTACTCATTGTTTTGTCAAAAACTCTATTAAAATATTGAAAAAGTATAAAAAAATGCAAGAGAGAATGAATGCAAAATATTTGCAATTTTTCTTTGTTTTTGGTTTTTTTTTCAAACTTCTTGACAAAATTCGTTATATTGAGTACAAGAGTTGAGTGTTTGTTCGTAATATGTGTTCAATGGAAAATATTTTCTATTATATTATCGCGAATTTGCTAAACTGAGTACATATAACGTTAAGCCAGGAACTACTGTATTGTACTGTTGTCGTACTTTTGTGCATTTTGTCTATTATTAAAAGAAAATTTTGTTTGCTCTCATTTGATCGGACTTTGTCAAAAAGTACGGGATCAAAACTAATCAGTTTTAACATCTTCGTTCTACTCTGCGCCTGAAATAGAGAAGACCTATCGTGCTTTGGCCTTCGCGTATTAATTACATTACGGTACATAAAATTGATTCTCTCAACAACAGCTTTAATAATTTTAATGAAATTCAGTATATAAAGATTCCGGAACACCGAGCAAAACTCGGTTCACCAGATATACATATATATTTTTATATGTGAACGTATCTACCTTTAGACCATGATAATATTCAATTGCACGTATATATGAACATACACACGTAGATATGAATGTATGTACGTACTAAGACGTGCATATGTGCAACAGTGAATATAACTCAAATTAATCGAACAAACTACTACGTATTACTATTAGCGCAAATGAGAGAATGCGAGCAATTGTTAAGCTATAACTTTGCTTTTACTAGTTGACTCAACTAAATAAAGGAAAAGATTATTCGTGGTTTTATAAATGACAGCATAGCAGCCAAGGCGAATTTATTTCAAGGTGCAAATAATTTTTGTATAACTGAACTGAAATAATGATAAACATAAGCATTAAAAGGGCCATCTTGAAATGAATTTGCCTTGATTTAGAGAATCGCTAAAACATAAATTGCATGCGTAGACTGGGAAATATGTATTTATTATTTTTGTTTGTATATTTCAATAGAAGCGGAAAAACACAAAAAACACAAAATTTTCAATAATTTACGTAATGTTTCAACATTATTATTATTTAGATTTATTTAGAGGCAAAAGAAACACACAATTAAAAATTAATATTTTGAAGATTTAAAAGAAATTTTAAGAAATTTATTAAACAACAAGAGATTTTTCAAAAATATCTCATTTAAATTGCAAAAACTAAAATGAGCCAAACATTGCACAAAATTTAATTATTTATTACAATGCATGCTGATGATTAAGCAAATGTTTTGTTATAAAAATAAACACATCTAATTTAATATTGTAATTTTGTTTTGCATCAAAATATTAGATATACATATGTATGCATGTAGGTAGTACATATGTACATACATAAATATGCAAATGAATCAACTTGCATATTGAACAGACAAAAAAACATATATGTACATACGTCTATGTGTCATTATGTATGTTTATGAGTTTTTTTAAGTTTTATTTGATGGTGTAAATTATTTAAAATGAATTAAAAATCCCAAACTTCACCACATTCATACACATACATACGTACATACATGTGCTGTCGTTTACTAGAAAATTTGTGTTTTTATTTTGTGGACAATTTTTTTTTTCGTTATTTATTCTTAAAGAGTAAACTTTGTAACCTGTATTTATTTAAAGGTTTTGCGAAAGATAATGCTTTTATGTCAATATATACATATGTATATATTATTTTATTTATTAATTTAAGGATTTTGATAGTATCGAAGTAGATTTTCACTTGAGAGAATTAAAAGTGGTATTAATTTATTAACAATTTTTTTGTTTTCACAAGCGATTATAAAATAACGCGTAGCTAATAGTATCACCAATTCAATTTATGTATGTGCATTTAACAAACAAATTTTAATACAAAAAGAAAAAATAAATAAACGATCGTTTCATTTCGAACGAACTGTTCATAACACCTCGACAGTTTGGCAACTGAGCGTTTAATACAATATTTAATGAATTCAATGTATAAAAATGAGAAATAATTATTAACAGGGGCAGCCAATCTATTCTGATCAATGATCTAATCAATTCTTTTAATTCAAATGTCGTTTAAGCGAATTTTTATACATTCATAAAATTTACATTTATTTAAAATGGTAAATTAAACTCACAAGCTCTCTTTGAATTGGGTACAGCTTATTGAAGTACACATATGGATTATAACTTCTAAGCGGTTAATTACCTTAATATTTCATCTGTTGAAAGTTTTGTTTCCATATCACAAACAGGGGAATAACTTGAAAAATTGAAATAAAATTTAAAATAAAGTACTTGTGATAGGGAAACAGCACAGAAGTATATTGAATCGGTAGAACTTTAAATTGTATAAACAATTTGAAAAGTTAAAGCGTTATGAACTACGCAAACAGAATAAAAGTGTAAAAATGTATAAAAGATTGGCAAAAATCAACAACAGATTTAAGGTGGGGCTTAAAAGCGCTTTTACGCCAGTTGTGGTCTTTGTAGCTATTTAGATAACTTTCTGACTTTTACAGGGAATTTTCATTGGTTGTGCTTGCCTTTTTTACAAAACATTTAAAACTTGCTAAATTAAATTATGTCCATGCTAAATTTCTAAAATTTTGAAATCTAATAGCGAAATACGGCCATTGATATCTTGTGCTTTAGTTATCATTGAGTTGGAGTAATTTCCCTAAAGAGGTAACACTTTTTTGGCTGGAGGCTTTTTTGACAACTGTCAATTATTGTATGTTTAGTTTTATATTTAAACATTCAGATTAACACCTGAATAATGATTCCGAATAATGCAAATTGGTTCGAAACCAAAATTGCCATTGATCTCAATTTTAGTGAATTTTGTTTGGGATGATGATCATTTCCCTCTTTAAAAAAATGACAAAAAAGGCCCGATACATGTGTCTCTTTTTGTCTCTTTTATCACAATTTCTAGGCGGGACTTTATAATTTTTGAAACATTTTTTTTAATAGAAATGTTTTTAAAAAGAAATAATACAATATTGACTATGGTAAAATTAAGCAAACGGTAGAAAATTCTCTTGTTGAATGAAAACAAGACTTGTGAAACTTCAAACCTCTGCCCAAACAAAAAATTTATTGAGGAAATTATATACATTTGCATACATATCCATATTATTTTTTATTTATGTATAAGCAACAGAAACTCAGAAACTTATCACTTCTCCAGAGTTAAATGGTTTGTACATTATACCTGCTATGCGTTGAATATGTATTCCTAAATAAAATTACTTCTAAAACAAATAGCAGTACTAAATAATAACATATGTATGTAATAGTTTCTTATCGGCAAAAATATATGTATGCATGCACAGTTACGAGCATAAAATAGCCAAAGTACCGATAACACGAAATCAAAAATCAGTTTTGGGTTGTGATTAGGGCTTCGGGACAGGAAGTTTCATGCGAGAATTCCAAAAAATTTTTGACGGGAATTCCCGAGAATTTTTGTTTTTTTTAGAAATTTCTGGGAAAACGGGGAAAATTTTTTTAATACTTAGGACCATTATTACAACTTACTGATAACTATCAGTAGGATTTTGTCGGACGTATATTTCATTGAGATTTCATAATTTGCCAGCTAAAACATGACTGTGATTGTGATGTGATAAACAAAGACAAAATCCTACTGACAGTTATCAATAAGTTGTAATAATAGCCCTTAATGCGATATTATTTTATTTTCCAACTTTTTCATCTTTATTTCGTTGAAAGTAAATTTTTTAAAAGTATTTTTTTTATATAATTTTAAACGTAGCAGAATTTTCTTTTTAAAATATACTGTTTGTACTCATTTTTGAATAGAATAAAGGCATTAATAGACTATATACAATACAGCTCATTAATGGAATGTTCAGCATTTTCCCGCTCTGCTTACGTTAATGGAAGTTGAAAATACTATAAAAAAATGCCGTTGAAGCACTACGTCTCTGAGATACCAATCTTTTGGTAGTTGATGTTATTTTAAATACAATTTCTGATCAGCTTTTTTCAATTAAAACACCATTTTCTGAAAAATAGCTGAGGCAATCAGAGAAAAGATTGACCAAAACGTGGTGCTATGTTGACATTAATAAATAATGTATTTAAAACTAAAAAAAAAAACATATCTACAAATTTGTTTTTCTTGTAATGCATTTGCAATTTCGAGAAACAAAATCCAAGCTCTTGAGGAAAAACATAATTCAAGGATTAAAACAAGCAAATTAACGAATAAAAATTTTTATTCGAATATAATCAGAATTATGTATCAAGTAACTTACGGAACTCTCGCTATAAAGCAGAATGTGTGAAAAGTTTATTTTCCTATAGACTGAGCGAATACTGCTATTTTCATGCTCTCCATGTACATATGAGATGTTGAAAACATATTTTTGTTTTCGACCTTAAGGCCGATGATAAGAACCAGCAAAATATAACACTTCAGCAACTTAACGTGGCTGGTACATACATATGTATATGGAGATACATATGTAAATATTAAAATAAATGCAGTATTTGGAATAATTTTACAAAGCCTGTATATGAAAATTGCAAAATCTTTTCGTATATAATTATTAACAAAACTATTCAATGCTTGCGAATAACTGACCCATCAGGTGCAGAAGCAATGAGACTTCTGGACACTTGGCTTTATTTAAAGCAACTAAAATAGTTTGTCCAATACACAAGAACTTGTAAGCTAAAATAACAACAAAATAAAGCAAAACATTATTTTTTGTAATTACATACACAGTATGCAAATTTCAACTCGATACGAAAATGTCATCAGAAAATTTTATGAAACGCACTGCGTACAAGTCAAATCAAAACCGATATAAATCCTAAACTTTGACTACCAAAATTTAATTACTTTGTTTTTTTATTTAATGATCTGAACACAATAAATTTAAATACTTTGTGTTTGAATACTTTAAAGAATTTTATTTAACAAAATTTACATAAAACCTCAATTCCACCACATCCAAACGAGCTCTGGTTTATTTATGTATATTATCAATATAACATGTTAAACTTACATGCTTAATAAATTGCAAACTTTTGCGTAAAATAAAAGTAAGAAAATAGCTTGTTACAGCATAAAGTTAAAGAATTTAAACAATTTTCTTTCTTTTGTTAAATTGTACACCAAATTTCTTTTTTCAGTATTATTCTTGTTTTGTATACAGTTGATAAAATTGGAGTGACAGTGTTGATTTATGGTGTACGATAGACAGCAAATTGTATATGTGTTGGAAACAGGGATGTTAAATGAAGATTGATTTATTAAAAGAATATAAAATGATAAACAAGCATATAACTTACAATATTTAAAAATAAAATTGAGGAATTTAATTGAAAAATTTAACAGAATATTTCTCTAAAGCAATTTATTTGAAATGCTTTAATATCAACCGATAGGTACGACCTAAAAATTTGCAACTGTGCCATTGTTTTACATATGTTTTCAGTTTCCTTTTAGTGCATATATCGGTTAAGTTGTGAAATTTTATTAATCGCCTGAATATTTTTTATATTTTTATAATTAAGTTAAAATAGTGATATACTCAAAAAAATACGCGAATTAATGAAATTGTGAAAAAATATAAGTGCTAATAACAGTGTGTAGCGTGGTTCTATATGCACATACATGCCGTACGTCCACATAATAATATTTTAATGTATACTGGCCCCAGTTGGCAAATGGCTTGTTTCACGCAGCAATTAGCTCATGTATGTTGCTTAAAAGAAATATGTTCTACGTTTTATTAATTTAATGATTAATGTAAGAAATTCGCTTTATTTCATAGATTAAGACTAAAAGAACAGTGAATTATAAATATTTTTCTCTGCCAAAAATGGCGGTTAAAGGTTGATTGTGTGTGACTAAATGCTGCAACAGTGTAAAATATAGTGTTGGCAAATACTTGAGAGCTTGTTTTAGCAACACTATAAAATCTATTGCGTTATGGTTGGTGAGAGAGAATGAAACTTCTTATAGTGACCCTACGGAATTAATTGGAAATAATAATTCAAAAATGGAAGAAAATATGGCAAGACAGCAAAAATATTTCAGGTAAATAATAATTCATTTTAGAAATAAAAAATCTGTTCAGCAGTTCAAAAACAAGCTTATGAGCCCTACACAACAATTTGATAAAATTTAAAAGTTTTATTTAAAAATTTTAAAAGTTTTATGAACAGTAATTTATTTTCCTTAACTGGTTTTGTTCTGCAATTCAAATTCAATCGAAAGCGAATTACTTCAATCGTGTTTTGGTGTCCTGTATTTCAAATTCAAAGTTTTCTCAAAGTGAAAGTTCCAACTCTAAACTGAAACTCATGCAATTTTATTATGATAAAACAACTCGTTTAGAGTTTTGCAGATTTATTTCCATTTGTTTTTATCAAAATAATCTTTTATTTTATAATCTTAAAATTACATCTTATAAAATTACCCTATTGATAACCCCGATTTTTTTTAATTTAAAATACTGTATACACATTTAAAACTAAAACCTTGTCTGTTGTAAACCATCGCTACAGGCTGTTCGTTTTTACCCAAACACGAGGCATATCCCATTGCATGCGGTATGAAATTTTGTTCATAGACACCCGTAAACAGGTGAGCAAAGGGACCACTGGCGAAAACGGCCACATCATCACCACCATGAGTTTCCGATTCCAGGGGTACTGTCGAGGGGAATTTAAAATTTTTATGCTTCATATTTGTCTCCATAGATTTTACGCCTTACACCCGTACTTTGCTTAATAATATTATTTTCGAAACCTGGCCCATTGGCATAACTCAACGTAGCATAAGGCAATTGATCCAATGCTAATTGGGCATTGTTTACACCAAATATATCATTTTTGCGACTTGAATAACCGGCCACAGACATAGTATGAGAATGATCTGATGTCACTACAATGAGCGTTTCCTGTAAGTTGGTTTTTTTTCTTGCATATTCAATAGCTTTAGCAAATTCAGCGGTTTCGTCTAAAGCTTTCATGGCCAACGTGTCATGATGCGCATGATCAATTCTACCACCTTCAACAAATAGAAAATAACCTTTGCCTTGACTTTGCTTCTCTAAAATATTCATGGCAACTTGTAGCATTTCCTCTACAGTGGGTACTTCGGCCGAATTTGCATCCAAATGATAAGGCATGTGGTTGGCGGCAAATAGACCCATTACTTTTCAGCGCTTGAAGGTAAATTGAGAAGATCCTGTTTATTTGATACATAGTGAGCGTTGGGACCATTTTCAGCTGCCATTCTTCTAGAAGATTATGACCATCCATACGTTTGCCAGGCTGTGAATGCTGAACCGGTAGAAATGTTCTTGACCTCCACCCAAGATTACATTTAATTTGTGGCCCACTTTACCATGTACCAATTGCATAGCTATATCTGAGCATACATTGGGATCCTGTTTAGACTTTAATATTTCTGCATCATTTCCCAGTCACGATTTGCTGCATGTGCATAAATTCCAGCCGGTGAGGCATGTGTGACAGATGTAGTTGTTATTAGGCCAGTAGCCATACCTTGAGCCTGAGCCCAAGCCGCTATAGAATTAACATGATGTTCGGTGATATTTTGTCCGAGGCAATCATTCAACTCAATAGAGGCACTTACGCCAAAGTACCATAATTGGCTTTAACGCCACCCAAATAAGCAGTGGCTGTACAGGCTGAATCAGCAACTTGTGTATTGGCACAGTAGGTCTAAAAGTAAGAGAAAGTCAGACTTGTATTAATTAAAATTCCAACATTCTATTTACATAAACGCTTGTAATAAATCCACATGCAACCATACAAAACAAAATAGCATAGCCACAAATTATACAGAGGTGAACAAAGCGACGTTTAATTGAAATTTAATCCGACTTTAATAGCAGAAATTTTGTTTGAGCGAAATGCACTGCCTCATGTATTTTGTGATGGAATGTGGTTTGTTTACGAATGAAGTCACTCAACACTTGTGCGAGTGAAATGCACAGAATATTTGTAATCTCTTTTGGCTGCCTTCCATCTTAGTTATATTTTGTTAAATAATGCGGCCCTATCGCTCTGTAATTGAAAAATCCAAGTTGGTGAGCTTAAGAGCTTTTTACAAATTGGTTTGGACGCAGCTTTGTCGTTTTGCTTAGGCATGCCAGTTGCTTACAAATTAAATTAGTCTTTCAGCAATGTCTATATGCCGCCATTTCGCTGATACCACTCAGCTCGTCAGCAGATTCAAAAACTTTTTGTAATATGTTTAAACATTTACTTCAAATTCTAATATTTCTATTTAAATAGTAAGAATTTCCAAAGATTCAAACACATTTTCAAAGCAAAAATGTCGGCGTCATATAGATATGTTGAAAGAGTAAGCAAAACAAGAGGTCTTTTGACCAAATATAATAAATATCAAATATAATTGCTTAGTAGCGAATAAATTATTTTTAAATAATTGGATAAAATTTTTGTTATACACAGATGAATTTTAATATATTCTTTCCGAATTGAAAACAAAACTTTGAACACAACAAATCTATTTATAAAAGAGCTGATTTCCTGATTTTACAAAGTATTTGATAATAGGCTTAATAAGTATAGCTAATTAGTTATTTGAGCGTTTTGTAATTTGGCCTAAAAATATGATTATCGATACGACTTAAATCGATAAATATTTATCCATTTTCCCATCACTAATAAAACATACATGATTGCAACTCACCTTACTTAAACCAACATAGGGAAATTTTTCAAAAGAGAATTGTCTCTCTTCACCACCCAAATACACTCGTCCTGCTGTTATGGTGGGTATAGACGTACCATCACCCAAAAACATGATGATATTTTTGGCCAAATTTGTATTTAATTTGCTTTTGCTGTCCAATTGTTTGCCTAAAATATCCTGACCCACATCATTCCAATAGATGAGAAATCTTCTTCAGGCTTGGACGATTCGAAAAGTATCAAGGGCATGGCACGTTTATGGAGACGTTGACGTGGAAAATTGAACATGGGATGCATATGATGATCATCGTTAACGCCAGCTGCTACCACCTCTGCTGATTAAATTAGAAAAAAGTAACGAAAAAGAATTTTCAAAATGTAATACAACCAAAAACAAAAAACTAACTTGTAAAATTTGTAACTAAATTGCAAAATTTTTCAGTTTTACCTAATGCACGAATAGTGTTAAACGCTAGCCAAAACATAAATAATATATTTTGCAAATTATAATGCATTTTAAAATAGAATTCAATTAGAATTTGATTTTGGAAAATACCGTTTAAATTTCAATGCACTTTCTTTACTGATTCTCTTAAATCTGATCTAATATTTTTTCCTTTCACTGCTATTTATACAAAAATCATTAGAATTTTGACAATTTTCTTTATTTCGAAACAATAATACAACATATTATTATTCTATTTCTATGCTGCTGATAAGAGATACATATATATGTATGTATGTATTTATTTGTCTAAGCATTTAAATAGTCTGTCGTAGTCTCGAGACTTTAAACGAACATAATCTTCTTTTTTTAGATTAAGCTGTGTTCACGTGAATTTCATGATAGATGTATTTAGAACATTCTTATTTTAAAGCATTTGTTGTTTGTATTCACGTGGTGATAGTAAAGTTGCCTAAATAGCGATTTAATGTGGCATTTTCTTACAGTTCTATATTGAAACGTTTGTATGTATGTATATGTACTATGATATGTATGTAAATATGTACAAATACAAAGGAATTAAAAATAGTTCAAGCTTAAAGGCCTAAACACATTCGGCACAGCAAGCTACACTAATCAGCCAGCCAAAAATTCAGCTACATAATTATTTTGAAAGCGGTGTTACATCATCAAAATCACACAACTATAAATATATTTAAAATTTTATTTTACATAACGATATTTCCTATTTACATATTAGTTTTATTTACACAAATACTTCTTCGAAGCAATAAAATTAAAATTGATATCAAAAATTCCATTTAGAGCCATTATTACAAGTAGGGTTTGGGGTCCCTTGCGTGAATTCACGGAAATTCTCAAAAATTTTCAACGAATTCCCGGAAATTAGGGCTTAGTGTCTTAGCCTAATTTAGAGCAGACTAATACACTTTAACTTAGTTATGTCTTTATACCTTCCAAAAGCAAAAATGCACTGTATAAAATAAGCTGTGAGCTATTGTATATATGTATATGCCGACATATATCTTAGTTAATAAACATCAATAGGTGTAGTTCGAAAATCGGCTTTCATAGTTTTTATCAACAAATATATATTCAGATGCAGTTAAATATTTCTCCGAAATACACCAACTTATTTTACCTTCTTTTATTTTTTAATTATATACTACACAATGCCCATTCAATCTGAGATCCATTTTCTGCATGTAGGTGGCAACGCTATTGTAATAAATTGAAAATAATACTAGAAAATCAATACTTGTCGAGCAGTATTTGAACTCAAGTTCAAAGTACGATCTTTCATTTCATTCATTAAAAAAAAAAACAAATATGTATGTATGTAGCACTGAACATGCACAATGAATGAATAATGTTTTGATGACATATTTAAAAGGACAAGTTACTCCCCTTATCAAATATTGCTGCATTCATTTGAACAAAGAATGTCACACATTAAATGCAAATAACTAGCGACACTAAGGTATTGGCACAAAACACTGTGCAACAATGTCTTTTTTTTTTAAATAACCAGCTTCTTGCAATGGATTTCTGATCAGTGATGCCAAACGGCAAAACTATTTTGTTTTTTTTTTTTGGTAGCCGGTGTTAGGGATTTTAAAAATTTTAACCTCAAAATCTGTGCAATTTTCAAAATTTTTAAAATTTAACTGCACATTATTATGAATTTCATTTTATTTATGGTAGGAAGTAGTGTAGGGCTCAACTTACCGATAGCTAAAGGTAGAAGTTTGTCAGTGTGGTTTCGGTGTAGCTTATCCTAATTTGAAACTTTACACACTGTTTTGAATCTTAAACATTTCTTAATTTAAATTCTGGCCATTTTTATAATTGACCGATAGCAGAATGGTAGGATTTTATTGGCCGGATTTTTAAAATATTTTTTCATAATTTGAAACCTTAAATACTATTTTGGCTCTTAGTTTGAAATTTTGGATAAATTCGCTAAGTGGGCGTGTCTTAGCCAAAGCATACAAGTGGCGTAGACTACCGGTTTCGCTAGTGTATGTATATTATTTTAATTTGACCGTTTTCTTTTTAGAGAGATTCATTGACCTTAACCAATTTTGCTTTAGTGAGCAAACGAATTTATTTTTTAATTCAATACACGTGAGTTAAATCAAGTCGAGAGTTTTTTCATTCATGTTTTACAATTGTTATCTACATATACATATGTCCTCGTTTAAAATGAAAATAAAAAGTTTAGTGACTTGCATCACATAAAGCGAAATAAACAAATTAGATGATAAAATAGCAAAGCATATAATTAAATACATAAGTATGCACATATATTCACACATACATATGCACAGTTGTGTGTCGGCTGAAGATTTAATATACGTATGTATATATTTATGTATCTGACTTGGCCTTCTTTTAAATTTAACAAAATTAATCTTCGTTTAATATGAGATTTGAAAATGTTCGTTCAAAGCAAATCAAATTGCATTAAATATGTTAGTGATAATAATTATGACTGGAAAAATAAAAAGTTCAAAGTTTTCAAAATGTAAAATACGGCGAAACCTTATCGTTAATAACGCAAAACAAAACCTTCTGTCATGCGATCCACATTCAAGGATAACTAAAATAAAGCGTTGAACGTTGTCTTAACGCTTTGCCTAGAAACAATTTGCTTAAAAATGCTAATCAAAATATACATTTAATCGCTAAGTTATGGAGTGTTTTCCAACTCACATATCAAAATTGAATTTTTATTTTGGAATTAAATTTTTCCTGCGTAATTTGTTTTGTTTGCGTGTTAACGACAACACTGTTACGTTTGGAAACAAAATATATACATTTAAGGTACTTTTACGGATTGCAATCTGTTATCAAACACATGTGCGTTTAGATAAACAGTTGTTAGGTAAATGTAACATCATATTAGCTTGTTTTTCCTGGGTGGAGGAGGCGAAGGGAACCATAACAAAAAATGTCAAGACTTGGTGTGCATTCAAAAAAAAAAAAAAATTAATTTGTATTTGATTTCTTGATAAAAAAAAATTTGAATTAAAGTACAAATGATATCAATATTAATTTTTTGAATAAGAGCCTTAAAAATTACGATATGAAGTTGAAAAGATTTTTAGTTAAAATTTAAAAAGACAAAAATTCGCCATTTATTTTACACGCAAAGAATTTTTTTAATGCGGAAATACCCCACTGAAGCACTGCCTTACCAAATTTAATTGAATGAAAAATTTCGACAAAATCAGCTACTTTTTTGACCAACTGATAAGATTTTCTCATTTTTAATTATAAAGCTATGCGCTCTTTTAACTTTGAGATGTAAACAGCAATACCAACCAACAAGCACACAAAGCAAACGTCAACAAACATTTGACAGCCCCATGTGGAAAAATCACAAACAATAAGCAATGAAACAATTTATCTCCCCCCTCCCCTCCACTCCTAAAAAACACAACTACAATGCAAGCACATGTAAATGCACACACACTTACATTAATATCCATACATACCAATGATGATATACATACATACAAACATAAAAATATAGAGAGTTATCGGAAGCAAACAAATGTGGATTTACTGTCACAAATGGACGAGAAAATTGTGAATGAGAGCAATGAATTTTCTTTTATGAGAAGAAAATTGTGACTTTTGTTTCAGCCATTAACAGCATCCTCAGCATCTGTACGATTTTGGCCAAAATAGTTCGCATACAAACGCTAAACGTTCAAATACTACTCAACTAAAATAAAACGGGACGCGCGTTTTTAAACATAATATATATTTTTTTACACTTTACATACAAATATATATACACTATCAATAAAAAAAAATATAAAAAACAAAACATTCAAATTAATAAATTTTTCTATACAAATTAAATAAAAAAATATGTATTATAGAGATATTAAAAGAAAGAAAAAAAGTTAATTTTTTAAAGAGATATAAAAGTGAAAATTTGTGCAATAAAACGGATTTTAAAGTTTTAAATAATGTATATACAAATTCCATATAACCACAGATAAATAAAAATACATAAATATATGTATGTATGTATGTATGTATATGTACCAACTAAAAGTACATATGTGTATGCATGCATGTACATAAAATAATGGTAATAATATTTTATATATAGATAAAATTATATGTATGTACATATGTATGTATGCAGACAAAAATGTCAAAATTATGTGTATAAAATAATTCTTGCTGAATCCACACACACATGAAAAGTATAAAAAAATAATGAATTTTCTAAAGTAAAATAAAAACCCCAAAGCAAATAATTGATTTTTACAGAAATAGAAAAAGTAATAAAACATAATTTGAAAAGCAATAAAATGCTAAAATTTCAATAAAACATATTTGTATACGTTAAATATTTCGTTTACAGTGAAAAGAAATGAAATAACAAATAATTATAATATTAATAACATAAAGAAACAGGAATAACTTATTTTAGATAACTTTAAAATATCTTTCCTTTCAATAAAAGGGAAATAATTTAAATTTTATTTTGTAATCAATATAAAACAGTTTTATTTTCAATAAACTTTCTTTGAAAGTATTTATAAGCGTTAAAAACAGAAGTACAACATTTGCTGGATAAAATATTTATCATTTTATTAAGAAGCTTTTACACAAAATGGGTTAACTTAAATAATGAAGAAAAATTTGTTCTTGTAATTTCCATTTGCGATATAAATTTTGAAGTAAAAATATATAACTTTCCTTTTATAACAGTTTTGTTATTGTTTTGCAACTCCTATTTGCTATGTAAATTTCAAAGTAAACAATATTTTGTTTTCCTAACTGAAGCTCTAATGAATATGAGTTTTTACAATTCCTATATGCGATATTAATTTTAAATTAAACAATACTTTGTTGTCTTTATAACAGTTTTAGTTATTCTGTTATCTCGTTAGAGTTTAACGTGTTTAACGCCGTGCTTATACTAAAGCCAATATACAAAATGAGGCAACTTAAATTTCGGGAAATGCGAGGCTTTACAGCTCCCATTTGCAATATAAATTTCATTGTCAAATATATTATTTTCCCTTTATAACAGTTTGTTATTCTGGTACCTCTTCAATACAGTTTAACGGCGTAGCAATAGCCTATGTAAATAATGTTCCCTCAAATGCTATGGAAAAGCGAATTTTTGCAACTCTTTTGCGATACAAATTTATAAATTTCAATGTTATTTTCCTTTTATAGCAGTTGTCGTTATTGTGCTGCCTTATAATTACACAGCGTTAAGAATGTTTATGGCAATAGCCTACAAAAGGGGTAACTTAAATTTTAGATGAAAACGAGTTGCTGCAACTTCCATTTGCTATATAAATTTATAAGTTTAAATTGAAAAATATTTAATTTTTTTTATAGCAGTTCTTGTTATACTGCTGTCTTGTTATTACAGTTTAACAGAGTTCTAAAAAGCCTATATACAAAATATACTAACTAAAATTCTAGGGGAATCGAAACAAAAGAAGTACACTCTTTTTTTGTGTTAAAAAATGTGTCAATAAATAAAAGGAGAACAGCTTTCTCTCTCAAAAGCCAATTTCAAAAGATAGTAACAGAGTTTAAAAAGAAAGCTGACTAAATTTACAATTAACATTTTCTCTTTGCTATAATTTATTTGTTTTCAAATTTACCTTTTATCCCCAATTTATATGTAATATATCGTTTAAGTAATTTAAAGTACATAACAAATGGCCACTAATGTTAGACTAGCTTGAAAATTCCAATTGTCAAGGACCTTTTTAAGGCGCGAATAATTCGTCACTCATATATTATCAACCGAGAACTCAAATGAGGTGCTCAGCTCCTGCAACACACTGGTAAATTATTGTTGCAAATAAAATCTAATTTTGTTGAAAAGAAGTGATCCCATCCCTCCTTGATGACAGAGCTGCCCAGGATCAATTTTAGTTGCTCGAAATCAAATGTCTTAAATTTAAAATAGTTGATGAACGTTGACGAAAGTTTAAGTTGTTGTTTAAAAATGATTTGTACAAAGTTTTCAAACTCATCTATGTATTTCATTTCATTACTTATTTGGATAATTACAGAGCAGTTGGCATTCGCTGATGTTAATACGAAGTTAGTTAGTTAGTTTCATCAGTATTGGTGTAGGAAGAGAGACGATAAAAATGTGTGCCATGCTTACATATAAAGTAGCATTACAGAATAATCGTCAAAATCAAAACAATATCGAAATCTTTGAATTTTAATTTACTTGCTTTCATGAACATTAATTAACAAATTGCAAATGTTTAAAAAGTACTTGTGCATTTTCCTGCATATGTATGTATGTTTGTTTAACCAACAAAACGGATTAAGAAA
>BGZK01003756.1:0-20003 GCA_005406025.1 Eumeta japonica
TGTTGTGAGTCAATAAACTGCAACAAACCAAAACGACAATAGTAACATGAAAGCAATAAAATTAAAAACAACAAAATACACAATTAGCTGATGTTGCGGAAGAACTAATAAAATAAGAACAGCGGCAGCAAAACCAACAACAACGAAAACAGCAATAATAGGTCAACGACAATAAAAGCAATAGTTAAACGGGTTAACATAACAACTGATTTCGAAATAGCATCGTTTGATAATAATAATAATAATTAACAGCGGCAGCAGACACAAATAACAGAAATAGTACAACTAATAAGTATAAATAGAATAAGAACTTTAAAAAAGATAGTTAGTAAGAGACCAAAACTGGGATAACCGGTAAGATTAATTATAATTAAACTAAATATACAATATATAATTAAGTAAAAGAAAAGACGGACATACACCAGCCTAACAAGCGGGTCCCTGGATGGATAACATAACAAATAGTAAATATAAAATAATAAATTAATTAATAAAATATAACATAACATATATGGCGCAGCCGGTAACCGCGTGAAAAATATTTCGCATAACTTATTAAAATTTTACTTCGAACTGGTTTGGAAGGGACTATCTATGTAGGACAAAACGTTTCAATAAGAGTCTAAATTCTAGCTACCTTTGAATCGTTTCTGGCCATTGGAGGTGTAGAACTGCACGGAGGCAACCAACTCGATAACCTCTATAATTCTAGAAACTTTCGATTGTGAGCATTTTGTGCAGGACGAACCAATCTGGAAGTCGAGGTATTGTGAAAATTTTGCGCGGGTACGGACTTACTGGTGTAGGGCAAAACGGTTCAATAAGAGTCTAAATTCTAGCTACCTTTGAATCGTTGTTGGCCTGCACTATAAGGATTAGAACATCACAAGGGCCAACAGGCTAATAAAGTTTATAATTCTAGGCAGTTTTAGTTGTTGAACATTTGTGCAGGGCTAAAATCCCAAAGCGAAATACGCTTTATAAACTAAAAGAAGGTCTTCTACCAAGCAGTTGTTTCCGCTCTACATCATTACGCTGGCAATTGGCTGATGGGTGAAGGTATTTTGGAAAGACTAGCGGGTGTTGTGTATAGTCAGGTGGCTGGTTTAAGCCACGAGACTTTCAGCTTGCTTGAACCAGTAATACAATAACTAAAGACCAATATAAAATTGTATTTTTTTAACGTATTTGTAACATTGTGGCATTTTTTTTGAAGCAAGTATATAAAGTAATTTCAATTGAAATGTGGGTAAGTTTGAATAATTTGATTTTTGATTTTGAGAAAATACAAAAACATTTTTTCCTGAAGAAGATACAAGGGCATAAATGAAAATAAAGAAAAAGGCGCCAAAATAAATAAATAGTGACAATGGGAAAGTATTGTACTAAAAGAAAAAGACCGAAGAAATATAAAGAAGTATATTTGAATAATCATAATTTTGTTCTTTCTGTTGACTTGATGGACAATCCTCGGACTAAGACGGACGAACTAGTAGACAAACTCAGCCGATACAGTTACAGTGTGGACAGTTTACAGGTGCTGGCTTGGACAGAACTTAGAAATCTAAACTCGGAGAAAGATTTCTTAAACCATCATAAAAACGCGATTAGGGCACAGAAGCTAACAAAATTAGACGAAGTGGGTTACATATTGCAGCTAATTGGGGATTTAAACAAGGACCAATCGGAGGAGTTTACAAAAAGAATAGAAGAATTAGAAGAAAATAAAATCTGCTTGCAGGCTCATAGCAAGAAATTAAGAACTCAAATAGAATATACGGATGGGCTATTGGAACAGGTGGTAGAGGAAAACGCGAAGCTAGTACAACAGTTGAGGAATAAGGGACTAAGCGAAGAAGATTTTAGTAGAGAACTAAAACAAACGCAGTTGATAAACACAAAAGACGATACAATTCAAAGGCTCCAGACAGCACTAGACAACGCAAGGCGGGAACTGGATAAAATTCATAGATCCAGATCACCGACTCCATCGCTGAGTGAAGAACTGAAAAGTACTGGAATTCCTTCCATAGTTGTTCACAGTTGCAGGAAGAAACCACAGGTAGTGAAAATCACGAGAGCAGTTCATCAAAGGGACGTTGGCCTCAGAACTATTGGAAAAGTAAAACTATTTCACTAAACGCTAGAAAGGCGGGAACTAGGATACAGTTTCAAAAAATTGGCCGAGTTAGCGGTGTACAGGAGCAGTTTGAAAACTTACAGATAACAGACGAATTATTATTGAGGGAGTTTGAATCGTCACTGGATTCAACGCAAGATATTTTGAATAGACGAGCAGTATCACCTGGAAGTAAAGTGCAAGAAATAAAAATGCCAGCATTTTCGGAAATAACAAAAATTGTGAACAATATAGTCCCAGCTTTCTTTGGCACAGATGGTCCTGACTTACAATCGGAAGTCTCTAGATACATTCAGGGATGTAAGATGGTCGAGAGGGAACTGTTGACTCAAGCAGGTAACGAATTGACACAGGATGTGATAGAATGTTTGAAGCTAAGACTGATGAGTTCAGCCTACACCAAAATTTCGCAACTTAGTTTTTCAACGATAGACGCTCTCTGCGACGCGGTGAAAAAGTTGTATTTGAAGAAAAGTCTGAACCAGGTAAGAGAGGCGATCACAAGCTGCAAACAAAGTATTAGGGAGCCAGCCAGCAAATTCGGTGGTCGATTGGAAGCACTATTGAATGAGGCAGTGGCGGCAGTTAGAAATGAATGGTCAGACGGAAATAGCCAAAACACGATGATACAGGACTTTAAACGTATTGCGGTGAGAAGCTTTATTAAGGGGTTGCGTGATAGGCACTGAAAACAAGATTCATTGGCCAGCAGAACGATGAATTGAGTTCCTTAATATCGATAGTGGAGGAGGCCGAAGATCATACCGGCAATCGATTTTGTGTCCCGCGGAGGCAAGTGAATATGGATAATCGAAGCCAACAATACAGCTACCGACCAACAGGCAATGGGGGAAACCCTCTCAGAAACAACGGCACCATAAGAGACAATAGATCCAGGAACCAAATCCCGTACCTCTAGGAAGTTGGTGTGCTTCAAATGCAATCAACCGGGGCACTGGGCCCGGGAATGCCAAAGTAACCTCAGGCCAGGACAAGCAAGTAATCTTGGCAGAGAGGAGAATCCGTTTAATTACGAAAACAGGCCGGGAAACTCAAATCGGCCCGGTTATCGCCAATAATCGGGGAGCCGAAATTTTATGACAGACTAAACAGGCAACAACAATATTGTAACATGGAGCGGATAACAAAGAAGGATTTGAAGCATAATAATTCAGTAAAATCGCCAAATAGCACCGTAAATAGTAGCAGAAGTAGCAATGAGCGGAAAAAGCTGTATAATGAAGGAGCTAGAGATGATAAAAAGGTGCAAGTTGATAATAACAAAATTGAGGTGGAGATATATAATGAGTGAAAACAGACCAGCGAGTGATTCAGAGGCAGAAGAACCAACAATAGTTACACACAAGTCGGTGGTACACGGTGGGACAGCAATGAGGGTCATGCATAAAGCTCAGAAACATGATATCAGCATTGAAAACTGGACCAAAATGTCGTCGGAAGCTTACACGAATATGGTGGTAGAGGATGCAAAAATTGTTAATATAGTATCAGAAGGGGAACGAAGTTCTACGCATGGTGGAAAAAGGGATTCAGGAGAGCAGAACATTGCCATGGAAAATAATAAGAGAACCAGCCGAGCATATATCAGTAGCAGCAATGAAAAATTGCTAAACGAGAGAGATGCAGTTTTCATAACGCTGCCGTGGCAGGCGGCCAAAGCGGGAAATTGGTTTTATTAGTGGACACCGGGGCAGATTCCAGTCTGGTGAAGGAGGAGGCAGTGGAGGTGTTCAATACCCAATACAAGAAAGAAGTAAGGAAGCTAGATGGAGCTTTCGGGGGCAGTACGTCAACACTGGGAACAGTAGATATAAGTGCCGGAAATAGAGAACAATTACAATGGAAATTTCATGTAGTTGCGCGTGGAAGTGGTATTCCAGGGGACGGTATCCTCGGCAGAGACAATATCTGGGGATCGAGTGATATAGACTCCAGAGCCAAACTGTTGAAAGTGTTTGACAGAAATAAATTGATCAAACCATTTTTACTGCGGAATAGGATTTCGAGTACAGAGTCAGTGGTGGTGCATAAACAGCAGCTGAGGCCAGGGGTTTATGTCGGCAACGCAGTGGTAAACGTTAACAATGGGGATGCAGCAGTACCAATATTAAACACAAGGGCGAAGGACATGCCAGTAAATAAGAATTTAAAAGTCTGTTTTTCGAAGCTAAGTGGTTATACTGAACTCAACAGGATGGAAGCTCCGACACCACCGAAAATAGACTCCGTGGACAGGGTGAAGAAACTAAAGGAAGTCATAATGAAAGGGAAGAACTGAAATAGAGAAGAGGAAGGATCGACGATAAGGGTTTGTGAGGGATATCATGATGCGTTCATGTTGTCCGAGGATGAACTGCCGTATACAACATTGATAAAACACAAGATACCGACAAAATATGATCAGCCACCGATAAATCAGAAACAATATTGACTCCCACATACGCATAAGGATGAAATTAATAAGCAAGTATCAGAGCTCTTGAGGGAGATGGTCATAGAGCCTAGCATTTCGCCTTGGAACTCACCGCTATTGCTGGTGCCTAAAATTACAGGATGGCCAGAAGAAGTTCAGGATGGTGGTGGATTTTTGGGAACTGAATGATGTAACTATTAAGCAGGTTTTTCCTATTCCACGAATCGATGAAATTCTCGGCCAGCTGGGCAATAGCCGATATTTCACTACATTCGATTTAGCTAGGCATGGCGGAATTAGCCTCGCCGATAACTCGATTGCTAAAAAATAGTAAGTTCGTGTGGTCCAGGGAGTGTGAGGTGGCCTTGGAGAAAATCAAACAGAATATTACCAGCCCACCTATCTTGATTTATCCTGATTTTTCGAAACCATTTCGCGCGACTACAGATGCCAGCAACGAGGCCCTGGGGGCAGTATTGTCTCAACTAAGGGACGACAGGGATCATCCGATAGCATTCGCCAGCCGTACATTAGGTGCTACGGAGCATAGCTCGCTCGGTTCAGGCATAAGTTATCAGAGTACGATTTTGACATCGCGTATAAGCCGGGCAAGACCAATTTGAACGCGGAAGCACTTAGCAGATTGCCGTTGGAAGCTGAGAATATACAGGTGGTAACAAGAGCGCAACAGAAGCATTTGGAAAATGATAGTGAGAGCACTCGGAACCAAAATAGGGTTAAATTACAAGGAGAAAACACCAGAAGGACTAAGGACATTAAATCATCTGACAAAGCCATAAGGCTATATGAAGAAAAAGACATTCAAGAAGTCCTCAGAAGTTTTCATGATGCCCCGCTAGGCGGACACTAAGGGGTTCAAAAGACATACAAAAGAATTAGGCGGCAGTATAAATGGGAAAAATGAAGATAACGATAAGAAACAACATTCAGAAATGTAGTAAGTGCGGACCAACCGGCAGAGAACCAATGGTTATCACAGATACACCACGAAGACCATTCGAAAAGGTGTATATGGACATGGTAGGTCCACTGCCAACAACAACAATGGGTAACAAATATATCTTGACTCTCCAGGACGATCTGTCAAAGTTTTTCGTTTGTGCGGCCATGCCTGACGCGGAGGCAGAGATTGCAGCAAGAGTCTTTTACAACGAAATCGTCACGAAGTATGGGATTCCATTGAAACTGGTCACGGATATCGGTACTAATTTCACATCCAAGTTATTCGGGAGTGTGTGTAAACTTCTTAGGATAAAGAAGCAACATATCACTCCCTACCATCCGCAGGCAAACGGATCGCTGGAAAGGGTGCATCGCCCGCTAGCGGACTACCTACGTAGCTTTGCAAAGGAGGACGGTCGAACAGTTGTTTCCGCTCTACATCATTACGCTGGTTGGCTGGAAAGACAAGCCGTTGTATGGCCAGGTGTCTGGTTTAAGACACGACCACGGAACCAGTAATACAATAACTAAAGACCAATATAATATTGTATTTTTTAAACGTGTATTTGTAACATTGTGGCATATTTTTTTTGAAACAAGTATATAAAATGATGAAAGTCCAGTGGAATGTTGGTAAGTATTTGAATAATTTGATTTTAGAATTTTGAAAAAGAAAATACAAAAAACAAAAAATTTTCCTGAAGAAGATACCCAAAGGCATCGAAATATCGAAAAATAAAAAAGGCGCCAAAATAAATAAATAGTGACAATATGTTTAAAACTACGTATTGTATCAAAAGAAAAAAATGAAGAAATTATAAAGAAGTATATTTGAATAATCATAATTTTGTTCTTTCTGTTGACTTGATGGACAATCCTCGGACTAAGACGGACGAACTAGTAGTCAAACTCAGCCGATACAGTTACAGTTTGGACAGTTTACAGGTGCTGGCTTGGAAAGAACTTAGAAATCTAAACTCGGAGAAAGATTTTAAACCATCATAAAAACGCGATTAGAGCACAGAAGCTAACAAAATTAGACGAAGTGGGTTACATTTGCAGCTAATTGGGATTTAAACAAGGACCAATCGGAGGAGTTTAAAAAAGAATAGAAGAATTAGAAGAAAATAAAATCTGCTTGCAGGCTCATAGCAAGCAAAATTAAGAACTCAAATAGAATATACGGATGGGCTATTGGAACAGGTGGTAGAGGAAAACGCGAAGCTAGTACAACAGTTGAGGAATAAGGGACTAAGCGAAGAAGATTTTAGTAGAGAACTAAAACAAACGCAGTTGATAAGCACAAAAGACGATACAATTCAAAAGACCAGACAGCACTAGACAACGCAAGGCGGAACTGGATAAAATTCATAGATCCAGATCACCGACTCCATCGCTGAGTGAAGAACTGAAAAGTACTGAAATTCCTTCCATAGTTGTTACAGTTTGCAGGAAGAAACCACAGGTAGTGAAAATCACGAGAGCAGTTCATCAAAGGACGTTGGCCTCAGAACTATTGGAAAAAGTAAAACTATTTCACTAAACGCTAGAAAGGCGGGAACTAGGGATACATCAGATACAGTTTCAAAAATTGGCCGAGTTAGCGGTACACAGAACAGTTTGAAAACTTACAGATAACAGACGAATTATTATTGAGGGAGTTTGAATCGTCACTGGATTCAACGCAAGATATTTTGAATAGACGAGCAGTATCACCTGGAAGTGAAGTGCAAGAAATAAAAATGCCAGCATTTTCGGAAATAACAAAATTGTGAACAATATAGTCCCAGCTTTCTTTGGCACAGATGGTCCTGACTTACAATCGGGTCTCTAGATACATTCAGGGATGTAAGATGGTCGAGAGAACTGTTGACTCAAGCAGGTAACGAATTGACACAGGATGTGATAGAATGTTTGAAGCTAAGACTGATGAGTTCAGCCTACACAAAATTTTGCAACTTAGTTTTCAACGATAGACGCTCTCTGCGACGCGGTGAAAAGTTGTATTGAAGAAAAGTCTGGACCAGGTAAGAGAGGCGATCGAAGCTGCAAAAGTATTAGGGAGCCAGCCAGCAAATTCGGTGGTGATTGAAGCCTATTGAATGAGGCAGTGGCGGCAGTTAGAAATGAATGGTCAGACGGAAATAGCCAAAACACGATGATACAGGACTTTAAACGTATTGCGGTGAGAAGCTTTATTAAAGGTTGCGTGATCAGGCACTGAAAACAAGATTCATTGGTCAGCAGAACGATGAATTGAGTTCCTTAATATCGATAGTGGAGGAGGCCGAGGAAATCTTAGAGGAGCCGCACGGTAACGTCAATGTGGTTTCTCAACAACTCCCTGTAGTTTCTTTCAGGTACAAGGGCACGAGTGGGCAAATTGCAAGAAAAGGCTGAATACACCACATTATATTGAATGCGGTAAATATGGGCATGAGGTAGACCCACTGTGCCCAGGAGGCGGTAATAGACAGCAGGGCTGCAAATATTGCAAGGGAAGTAACCATACAGGTGATAATTGCAAGATAAATGGTCATACCGGGAATCGATTTTGTGTCCCGCGGAGGCAAGTGAATATGGGTAATCGAAGCTACCGACCAACAGGCAATGGGAGAAAACCTCCCAGAGACAACGGCACCATAAGAGACAATAGACTCAGGAACCAGATCAGAGGTACGGCTAGGGAGTTGGTGTGCTAAATGCAATCAACCGGGGCACTGGGCCGGGAATGCAAACCAGTAATCTTGCCGAGGGAGAAACCGTTTAATTACGAAACAGGCCGGAAACTCAAATCGGCCCGGTTATCGCCAATAATCGGAGAGCCGAAATTTTATGACAGACTAAACAGGCAACAACAATATTGTAACATGGAGCGGATAACAAAGAAGGATTTGAAGCATAATAATTCAGTAAAATCGCCAAATAGCACCGTAAATAGTAGCAGAAGTAGCAATGAGCGGAAAAAGCTGATAATGAAGGATAGAGATGATAAAAAGGCAAGTTGATAATAACAAAATTGAGGTGGTGTTATATAATAAGAGTAAAGACAGGCCAGCGAGTGATTCAGAGGCAGAAGAACCAACAATGATCACACACAAGGCGATGGCACACACAAACTATGAGGAAGCGATGAGACCAAATGAGTGTCATGCATAAAGCTCCAGAGGTTGGAGTTGAAAGAAAACATAATAACAGCATTAAAAATAGGATCGAAATGTCGTCGAAAACTTATGCGGATATTGCGGTAGCGAATGAAAAGATTACTAATGAAGTATCCAGAGAGAAACCAAGTTCTACAAAAAGATAGAGCAGAATATTAAGAATAAACAAAAAGGGTAGGAGGTATAAAAATCAACAATTGGAGATAGATGAGAAAGTATATAAAATATACAATTTCGCTGGTTTGGATGAAGCCAGCAAATCAACTTGCCAGGCTGGAAATATTTTCAGTAGGGCAGAAAAACAAACCGCGAGCACCTTTCATAAGGAAGAGGCTCGTGAATACAGCCAAATCAAAACAAGTAACGGTGGAAAAGAAGCACCAAGTAATGTAGACACAGTTTTTATCACGCTTCCTTGCAAAATGGCTAAGAGGGAAAGCTGGTTTTACTTGTCAAGACTGGTGCAAATTCCAGTATCGTGAAGGAGGAGGCGATGAATGTTTTTCCCGGTGAAAGTATACCGGAATCAAAAAAGCTAAAAGGCGTTTCAACTACATTAGGCGTAGTTAAAATTGATGTAGGTGAGAATAAACAACAGCCATGGATGTTCCAAGTTGTAGCTCGTGGAAGTACAATTAAGGGCGATGGCATCCTAGGCAGAGATAATATTTGGGGTAAAAGCAAGTTGGACTCAATACGCGGAACCTTAAAGATATTTAATGACAATCAGTGGGTAAAGACATTTACACTACATGCGGCACATGAGTGTGAAGCTGGTCATCAGCGAATGGCATGCCTTAGTAAAAGGGCAGCGACAACAGTACCAGTCGATCCAGTTTTTAAAGAGAATAGAGCAATGGTCCATAGGAAAGAAATTTCTCCTCACGTCTATGTGGGGATACTTTAGTCAATGTGGAAAAAGAGAAGAGGTGCCCGTATTGAGCCTGAGAAAGCGAGGTATAGGTTGAAAAGGAAACAAGATTTTTTAGGAGAAATACTTTAAAATAGAAATTTTTAGGTATAGGTTTATAACTATAGGTAAATTTTAATTTAATATAAACATTTTTTCTTAGGGCATTTTAATGAAGACCTAACGCTAATTTATGATTTAATAATCTTCCTCTCTTTGCGGAAAAGCAAAAAGAAGATGAAGTTATGAAATATTGCAAAAGTAATAAATACATATTAAGATATCTCTTTGACCCATCTAATTATAGCAAGAACAAAGAACTTTTCAGTTTTAGGACATTAAACAGAATTCAGTTTTGGTACACTAAACATAAAACTAACAACATATTCTACTAATAATCAAGCGTAACATAGCGTAGAATATATATCTGAAAAATGAACATCAGACAATAAGGCAACAGGAGATATATGACATCAGCCCAGAAGTTAAAAAAATTGCTTGTTGATTATTAGTTCCTTCGCAATGGCAGCAAAATTGTCCTTAGATATTTTACTGTTGTTTTCACATTCTCCTTGAGAATAGGGTATACCATCTCAATATTGGGAGAACTGGCAAGGAGACTGTAATTCCGGAATAAAGGAAACAAGGCATAGCAATTTCAGGATTCTGGTAAGATGACTACTAGACCATGCAAATGTTTTTTTCCTGTCAAATAGGGTTCAAAATTTATTTCGTAATTATTGAATTTTTTAATTATTTTGGAATGAAATTTTATTGTTCGCATTTTCTTGTTGGTAAAATTTTAAGTCAATTTATTTTTTGAAGGAAAAACTGATCACATCAATATAAAATTAATGAGTTCGTTGACATCGTAATTTTAGCTTTTCAAATTTAATTTATTTATGAAGGTATGGAATATATAAAATTCGTTGTAGTAAATATTCGTATAAAAAATTTACTTAAAATGCATTTTAAATTCATTGAAATTTTTATGAATATGCCCAAAACTGTTTAGTCATAATTTTAACTGTTTTTTCTCTTTACTTTATAAAAAGAAAAAAAGAGTGCTAAACTCCATGTATTATTATTAAAACAATTTGTATTAACAAATATATATCATAATAATAATAAAAAATGTTTCATGAAAAATTTTATTTTCCTATGAATCAATGCTAGTATGAAAATAATTTTGTAAATACTTTATCAATTTATTCACAAAAAGTATACAATCAAATAATAATATGAAGACACAATAACAAATGATATTTGTCTTCACATTGTAATAATGTTATATATAAACTAAAAACAAATGAATAATAAAAAAAAAAATAATAAAAAAAAAAACAGGAGTAAAATAGTTTGCACAAACAAAATGACATAATAATTTTTGCAAACTACGGCATTTATATATTCAAGACCATTTAGACCAACAAAATTTTATTAATTCATAATAAACCATACATAAAAAGAAAAAAAAAACACACAAAACAGAAATGTATATTAGAATAATTTTATATGCCATCATAATAATTGTATAAAACTAAGATTTTAGAATAACTTTCTATAATTATCAATTTGTATAAGATAGAATAATTGTTAACAACTCTATGAAGTTTACAAACATTATAATAATTTTTTTACTATTGCTATATATCTATTCTAATTAATATAATGAAATCAAATCAAAACGTATTAATAAACTAGCCTATAATACGTAGAATACGGACGAATGTTTGCATCAAATTATCGCGAGGAATACCAAATATTTCCAAGTTATGTACCTAACCGGGTCACCTGATATATTCCATACAAATTCAGATGCACCAACAAATTATGACCAAAACAATAATTCTACAACTCACATGGAGGTTGGGTACATGTCATTTCAAAAGCAAATTACCATATTCCGTATCAATAAAGAGCTACATCAAAAGGTTTAAGGGTAAATATAACTGCTTATGAAAGTTAGTATGCAACTTCTCTCATGGTGCGCCGTAGAGCCAAGCAAGCCAGTTCGCCAATAACGACTGGTATAGAGCGTGTAAAGTTGCGGCCGCCTCGAAAAAATGTGAAGCATCCTTAACCAGGACGCTTCTCTTCTGCAGGGGAGGATGTTGTGAGTCAATAAACTGCAACAAACCAAAACGACAATAATAACAAGAACAGCAATAACATTAAAAACAACAAAATACACAATTAGCTGATGTTGCGGAAGAACTAATAAAATAAGAACAGCGGCAGCAAAACCAACAACAACGAAAACAGCAATAATAGGTCAACGACAATAACAGCAATAGTTAAACGGGTCAACATAACAACTGATTGCGAAATAGCAAACGATGCTATTTCGCAATAATCAACAGCGGCAGCAAACACAAATAACAGAAATAGTACAACTAATAAGTATAAATAGAATAAGAACTTTAGAATAAAGATAGTTAGTAAGAGACCACAACTGGGATAGCCGGTAAGATTAATTATAATTAAATAAAATATATAATATATAATTAAGTAAAAGAAAAGCCGGACATACACCAGCCTAACAAGCGGGTCCCTGGATGGCAATAACAAATAGAATATAACATAACAAATAGTAAATATAAAATAATAAATTAATTAATAAAAAAGAACATAACATAATGAAAGGAACTGTTAGCAATTGTTGGTGTTACAAGCTCAGGAACTATATTTATGGTGTAGCTGATTTAACAATCTACAGTGATCATCAGTCTTTAACGTTCGCGATATCCGAAAACCCAAAGGCAAAATTAATGAGATGGAAGAGCATAATAGAAGATTTTGAAGCGAAATTGAATTGTACAAACCAGGGGCATTTGAATGTTGGCCAATGATGCTCTTTCAAGGTAACAGATAAACTCATAACAATTAGCACGGTTCACTCAGCCACAAGCTCATCAACAAATACTAATATTGATACTGTACGACAACCTTTGAACGCATATGCGACTCAAGTTGAATAATACCAAACAGATATTAACGATACAATAACATACCTGTGTTCACAAATAAAATCCGTCACCAAATTCAAAAGGAAAATCTGATTAACGAATTAAAAGGGTGCTAAATCCAAACAAAATAACTGCAATATATGCAAACCACGAGAAACCATGTATACGTTTGCCAAAAAAAATAAAAATAAAAGAAACATTTAACGGAATGAAATTTGTACATACAACAACAAAACTACGGGATATTATTGATAAAGACGAACAGATAAAAATAATCAAAGGAACCACGATAGAGCATATAGGGATACAAGAATAACTCACAACAAATAGAAAAATTTTACTGAAACGTAAAAGAGAATACAAAACATACAACAAAATGGTAGCACCTTTTGGAAAATATGAGAGACAACCTACAGAGAGAACCTCTGAATATACCAACAGAAAAAGAACACATATACGCAGATTTATATTACAATGATAAGAATACATTTTAGTGGCCATGACAAATACTCAAAATACATAGTGATAAGAAAATGTCAGTCAAAAGAAGAAATGAGCGATAAATTAGAAGAGATTCATAAATAATTATCCCAATTGCTAACGCCTAATGACTGATAATGAAGCTTAATGACGTCACCTTCAGTGAAACAAATGAGTATTAAATACAACATACAAAAATCGAAACCCAGTTTACAGGTCAGCAGCAAATGGACAAGTAGAACGTGCACACAATTCTATATCCGAATTATCTAGAATATTCAAAATCAAAACAGTACAACGGTGATAGAAAGAAATTTTCAAAACAGTTGAGGAATTAAACAACTCATACATACCGTAACGGGTACAGACAAGTGATATACACTTTGGGAAAGATACAATATAACAACTGGAAATATCAATAAGATAAAACTGGCATCAGAAAAACATTAAACAGACTGAACCAAGGTCGAAAACATCGTACTTTTCAACAAGGTGAACAAATACTAGTTAAAATTACTGGTTTAAGAAAAAGAACGCCAGATATAAAAAAACACATTGTTAAAGAAGATCGCGAGGACACAATCTTAACACGGGGAGAGTTATAGTACATAAGGACAAAATAAAAATTATACATTGAAACATGATGACAACCAAATTCTAATATTACTCATGGAGTGTCGCATTGCCAATAGGGCGAATGTGGAAATAAAGAAACTGGAGAGAGCAAGTTCCTGTTAACCTCTTTCATGTTACCAACAACAAAGAAGTATTTTCACCATACAGAAAAATTTTAAAAGAATATAAACCGACTACAAGGTTGGTTATTGGATAAAGAAAATTGAGCTACTAGCAAACCAGCTGAACGAACACAAACGACATACGAGAATCATTATATTTCCTAGGTCAGCACTAAAATTTATTATAGGAAATCCGGACCAACGACTTTATAAAGATGGAGACTGCAATTAATGTATTAATAGATAATAATGAGAAGAAACGTATAGTTAATTTTAGATTTGAAAAATTATTGTCATTACAGGATATAATTTAGGAAACCACCTCATCATTGAACACATTGCTTGTCAGGACAATAAATGCAACAAAGAATAATGAATACCAACAGATCTTTAAATTTAGACGACATAAAAGAAATAATAGAACACAAAATTAATCTCAGTGCCTATAATAAACGTTTTTAGAATATGCTGACATACATATGGAGTTACAGGAGACTTATTCATAGCCATCTATAAGTATCGTATTGAATAAAAATGTAAACTTTTCAAATCACACCTATAAGCTTTAGACACGGAAAATAAAACAGATAATCAAATAGCCCAATGTAATAACGAATACATTAGAGTAAACCATGCAAAATTTTTAGTGATAAATATCTGCCAAGGGAATAATACAACGGACACATGTATATTACCACTACTGATAAATAGAAAAGCAAATGCACAGTAGTACAGGAATACAATGACGAACTCTTAGAAATAGACAGAAGGCTTTATGTATAAGACAAAAATCATAAGGTTAACAATATCACCACTAACGGTACAACCTTAGTTACATACACTATATGTAACTATAATAGATAATAAAACTTACAGAAACATGCATGACCGAATAATCGAAGCGATTCATACTAAGCATGATGAAGATTTTGAAATAGAAAAAATTTTAAATTCGAACCGATATAATGCCTTTAACAATATTGATTCTTTAAAGAAGCTGATAATTCCATATGAGCAGCATCCTATAAGATCAGGTCTTTATACATTCATATTTATCACAACAATAATTGGTTTAGTAATTATCGGACTGAAAATATATAAATACATACTACAATACAGACGCCGACGAGCAGAAGAATTTTTTAAAATCTATTACCAACAACAAGTAGCAAAATTCATTAGAGATCGGACGCTCTCGTTTAAGCAGGAGTTAACGTCACTGACATACATACACGCACATAAAGCAATCTTCTGTATTTAAACTAAAGATATACTGAAGTATGATAAGCATGTTTCTGCATGAAGCATCTTTAAGGTAGGAATCATACATTTATGATAAGAAAAAACAAACATGTTTCTACATGAAGCATGTTCAATAATGAAAATAGGAATTAAGATATTTCATAAGGTTAAGCCATAAATCATATATGTACAAATGTAAACAAATATACACTATTATACTAAGATAAAATACGAATTGAACTTTAGACTAAGAACATCAATAAAAGATAAAAAAGGTTAACTAGAAATAAAAATAATATTATCATTTAACATAATGTTCTTTGTATTGTAAGAACAAAGTAACATTAAGCATAATTTTAGTATTTAAGAAACTAACTTACATTTTTAAGAGTTAGTTAAAAATAAGTAATAAAGACACATAGTTGTCAATATATTTTTAAACTCAAGAATTACATGTTAAATTAAGAATATTAAATAAAGCGCATAAGCGCCAATATATATATTTAAAAAAAAGTGAAGTAAATAATTGGCGATCCTTAAGCCAGGAGGATAATCCTACTTTATCCTTCTATCGAGCAGACCAAAAATTTAAGTCTTCCTTGTCGCAGCAAGGACATCAAAAAAAACCTTCATAGAAGGATAGTACAACAAACTGCTTGTAACAACAAATGTATAATTTTAAAAAATCAAAACGCGGAACAACATTCGACGTAAACAGACAATTAGAAGAAGTTACTGAAGAAACCCCAACATCAACAATGGCACAAAATTTTGATGTAAGTGTACTGGTACAACAAATGGCAGTCCTAAAAGCCACCATTGAGAACATGCGAACTGAACATCAAAGACAAGTGCAGAATTTGGAAGAACAAATTAGGCAAGTAGAACATGTAGAAGTCATCCCAGAAAACCAAAGGGTTACAATAGAGCCTAGAATCACAAATGAAAACCAGGTGAAACTGGACGTTTTTAAATCTTTACCCGTCTTTGATGGTAACATAAATAACTACAGGATATGGAGAGAAGACGCAACACGAATGATGGAGACCACATCCAATCTCAGCAACCAACCAATTTACGCCCAGACACTGCAGATCGTAAAAACAAAAATACAGGGAAGCGCAGCACAGTTACTAGCCAACCACGGAACAATATTTAATTTTTACGCCATCCGTGACAGACTCGACAAAGCATATGTAGATACTCGACCATTATATGTTCTCCAAGACGAAATGAAGAGCTGCAGTCAAGGACGGAAAACTTTACCAGAGTTATATGACGAAATAAACAAACGTTTGAACCTGATCATTTCAAAAATTTCAATGTCCGGTCATACAGAAGCCGTAACCAGAGCCATGTCATCTCAAGCAGAAGAAGATTCAGTTCGAGTTTTCATAGCCGGAGTAAATAATACATTCATTCAGTCGACCTTATACGGAAATGCACCTCACAATCTTGAGCACGCGTACACTATAGCAAGGACAATAGAAGATGACAACCGCCATCAGAATTTGAGGTTGGCTCATGAAGGAAAATTCAACAGACCATCTGGCAACGAACAACGTCATCAGCATCAGCAAAAGCATCAATTACAACCTAGGACGAAATTTAGACCGAGGCAGCCTTTCAACAACTTCCACTCAAAACCAAGGGAAAGTAATCAACAATATCAACCACCAAGATATATCAAACACGACCAGAACCAATGGACATCAGTTCTGGAAACACGATTCATTGTCAACCAGCACGCTCCAACCCCTTTAATCACCAGCCATGGAAAAGGGAGCATAGCGGAAATTTTTTCAACAATAAACAACAGAGAATCAACCACTCATTACAAGAAGACGACAACTCCAGCATGTATGCAGAGCCCGGACACATGGTAAATAATATAAGAGTAGATAATTTAAATTAAGAGATGGGTTACCCTACTTAACATTAAAAAGTGACCTTACGGGGAAAAATACGAAATTTTGATTGATACTGGTGCAACCCATAACTATATTAATATCACGTGCGATTCTTCAAAAGAATCAAAATAAAACCTATTAAAATTAAAACAATTCATGGCTACTCAATAATAAGTACAAAGAGAATAATTAAACTAATGAATAGAGAAATAACATTTTACGAATTAAGTAATATAGAATCATTTGACATGATTTTAGGATTAGAGGGATTAAAAAATTTACAAGCAGATGTAAATCTTAGGGATATGACCTTAACCACCATAAGTAGTGCAAGTCAGCCCAAGTTAAATCACATCGTAGGAGAAGAAAAATATAGGCAGGAAATAGATAGAATGATGAAGGAGAATAATGGGATAGGACCATTACCCTTCACAACAACCATCGAAGCCACGATTAGAACTAAAAACGAAGATCCAATATGGACAAACCAGTACCCATATCCCATAGCGGATAACGAATTTGTCAATAAGGAAATGACGGTATAATACAGAAAAGCAATAGCCCATATAATTCTCCAATATGGACAGTTCCCAAAAAAGGTATCGACGAGCAAGGAAAACCAAAAAAACGAATGGTAATAGATTTTCAGAAATTAAATTCCAATACAATCACTGACAGGTATATAAAATCGCCGAAAAACATCGAGAAAAACAGCCTTCTGCGTAAGCGGTGGCAAATACGAGTTTATTCGTATGCCCTTTGGCCTGAAAAACGCACCTTCAATATTCCAAAGATGTGTGGATGATATACTTAGAGATTACATAGGTAAATTCGTATACGTATACATAGACGATGTAATCATATACTCTTCTTCTATTGAAGATCATATGGAACATATCAAAATAGTGTTTGAGGCATTAAATAAAGCAACTCTTAAAGTTTCAGATGAAAAATCTTTTCCAAACAGAAGTAGAATATCTCGGACATGTTATAAAACACAATAGAATATGCACAAATCCTGAGAAAGTGGATGCCATTAATAAGTAACCTGTTCCTAAAACACTAAAGGATTTAAGAGGCTTTCTAGGAATGACTGGGTATTACAGAAAATTTATTAAAGGGTACGCTAGTATAGCTAAACCATTAACAATACATTTAAGGGGGACAATGGACAAATGGGAAAAAATTAAAGTAAAAACACTAATACATATCTTGGTGAGCAAGCACTGAAAGCCATAGATAAATTAAAAACTTGCTTAAGAGAACAGGTAGAACTTTTTCAACCAGATTATTCTAAACCTTTTGAGCTAACAACTGATGCATCCAATATAGCACTTAGAGCAGTCCTTAGCCACAACAAACGACCCATATTTTTTTGTCTCGGACCTTAAGTAAAACGAAAGAAAATTACAGTACTAATGAAAAGGAACTGTTAGCAATTGTTTGGTCATTACAAAAGCTCAGGAACTCTATTTATGGTGTAGCTGATTTAACAATTTACACTGATCATCAGTCTTTAACGTTCGCGATATCCGAGAAAAACCCAAATGCAAAATTAATGAAATGGAAGAGCATAATAGAAGATTTTGGAGCGTAATTGGTGTACAAACCAGGACATTTGAATGTTGTAGCCGATGCTCTTTCAAGGCAACAGATAAACTCATCAGCAATTAGCACGGTTCACTCAGCCGCAAGCTCACCAACAAATACTATTGATACTATATGACAACCTTTGAACGCATATGCGACTCAAGTTGAACTAATACCAAACAAAGATATTAACGATACAATAACATATACAGTGTTCACAAATAAAATCCGTCACCAAATTCGCTTTACAGAGTGAGGAAAATCTGATTAACGAATTAAAAAAGGTACTAAATCCAAACAAAATAACTGCAATATATGCAAACCACGAAACCATGTATACGTTCGCCAAAAAAAAAATAAAAGAAACATTTAACGGAATGAAATTTGTATACAACAACAAAACTGCAGGATATTATTGATAAAGATGAACAGATAAAACTAATCAAAGAAACCCACGATAGAGCACATAGAGGATACAAGAATAACTCACATGAAATACTAGAAAAATTTTACTGGCCAAACGTAAAAAGAGAATGCAAAGCATACAACAAAAAATGTGTAGCATGCCTTTTTGGAAAATATGAGAGACAACCTACGCGAGAACCTCTAATAGATTCAGATATACCAACAGAAAAAGGAACACATATACACGCAGATTTATATTACAATGATAAGAATACATTTTTAGTGGCCATAGACAAATACTCAAAATACATAGTGATAAGAAATGTCAGTCAAAAGAAGAAATGAGCGATAAATTAGAAGAGATTATCATAAATAATTTTCCCAATTGCAAACGCCTAATGACTGATAATGAAGCTTGTATGACGTCACCTTCAGTGAAACAAATGAGTATTAAATACAACATACAAAAAATCGAAACCCCAGTTTACAGGTCAACAGCGAACGGACAAGTAGAACGTGCACACAATTCTATATCCGAATTATCTAGAATATTCAAAATCCAAAATAGTACAACGGTGATAGAAGATTTTCAAAACAGTGAGGGAATTAAACAACTCCATACATACCGTAACGGGATACAGACCTAGTGATATACACTTTGGAAAGATAAAATATTACCAACTGGAAATATCCAATAAGATAAAACTGGCATCAGAAAAAACATTAAACAGACTAAACCAAGATCGAAAACATCGTACTTTTCAACAAGGTGAACAAATACTAGTTAAAATTACTGGTTTAAGAAAAAAGAACAACGCCAGATATAAAAAACACATTGTTAAAGAAGATCGCGAGGATACAGTCTTAACACGGGGAGGAGTCATAGTAGATAAGGACAATATAAAAAATTATACGTTGAAACGTGATGACAACCAAATTCCTAATATTACTCGTGAGTGTTGCATTGCCAATAGGAGCGAATGTGGAAATAAAGAAACTGGAAGACAGCAAGTTCCTGTTAACCAAAACTGGTGACGTTCTTTTGTTTGACAGTATTCC